>JAWQRN010000126.1:0-37226 GCA_033557685.1 Sperchopsis tessellata
TTCTCATTTGTAGTGATGTGATTTATACAATCTATGTGTTTAATTTAAGTTTTTGCCTATTTTATAAGATTGCTTGCCATTAAAACATCAATTTGTAGGAATTTAGCTGCATCGTGTGCAAGTTGCACAATCAGCTACTAAGATATCTAGAAAATAAATTTAAAAAAAAAACAATATGAACATATCATTTTATTAATTAATTTTATTTCTTAATAAATAATATTGTATTTCAAAAAATCACAATTTCATGTAGTGTTCTACATGCAAGAAGTTATTTCTATATATTTTAAAGAGTTTCATCTTGATATTTTTCTTCAATCCGTTGGTTAAATTATTTTATTGTAAAAATTCTATTTACTTTTTTCTCAACATGGGAATCCCTCTTTTTCTCTCCAGTAGCACTTATAATCATTGTAAAATATTTACTAATATCTAAAACTTTGTGACAAATTCATGAATTCTTCATGCAAACTATCGAATGCCTTTTGGATTTGGCCTTTCCATATCGATTTATGACTTGTTACAATATGCCTCATTGGCTGCTCAAAATATCCCAAATTTCTTCCAGCCGATTTTATTAATGAGAGTAGCAACTTTCCAAAATGTTTATCCTTATCAAAAGTATTAGATGCAGATAACATCAACTCAATTAATTTATTCAAAACATCCATTTTCAGACCTCCTACCATTACACTTTCTAAGAATGTAAAATGGTGAGCTTCAAGCCTAGGGCAATTGAGGATGAAATTTCTGCAAATAGAAACAGGTTTATTATGTTTGATTTTTATATTTGGCAAAATCATTGATGACTTTTCTCTTGTGGATCAAAATTTTATCCACCACTAATGAATCAAAAAAGCAAGAATATACAAAAAAAAAATTCAAAAATTGCTGACATATAGAAAAATATAAGTTGTGCCTAAAAAGTATTAATGAAAGAGTTGTTGGATATAGGGATGATCTCTTTCGATGAAGTAGAAAATAGATTCGAGATGATCCAAAATTCTGAAGACAAGTTGAAAACCTGATACTGCAAAATAGGTGAATTATGATCTGTTGTTATTGGTAATAATTTCAGTATATCGGAAACAATTATTCTGAAAATTTCGCATTACTATTTTAACATGAAACAATTTGTCAAGAAAATTTGACTACGTTGAAAGGCTACCAATTTGTTTTTTCCCAAATTACTACCGGGAATGAGTCTTGGGTGTAGAAGAGTTAACTAGAAAAATAAAAGGTTGATCATTTTATGTGTTTTCTTTCATAGCTAGGTAATACACCCTCGCAAAAAATAATTTTTGACTGAACTACAGTAAAACCTCTATTTATCAGATCTGATTAAACAAATTTAGTATTTTAAAATTTGTATTTTCCGAAGATTTCTGTAGTGATTAATTCCTGTTTTAATCTTTTTTTTTTAAATATATGCTGTTTTACAAATGTTTAGATTTTAAATTCAACTGAGAAGTTGTCAGCTAAATCAAGGTTTTACAATAGATACATACCTAATCAACTCATCCTTGTTCTTTTTGTCTAAAAATGTAATGTTTTCTTGAAGTGCTTTAGAAGATGGATTTTCCTGTAATATGATTACCAATTCTTCACAAATACTATGAGTAAATTTACTGAAAAATTCACCAAAGAGTTCTGAAACCTGTTCTGTATGTTCTACAATTACCTTGAATTAAAGAATATTTTTTAAATATACTACATAGAAATTGATCAAACAATACGTCAATCATGAAAGGGCGAACATCTTTTAAGAATTTATAGATTACAATGTTTTTTATTTGAAAATTATAACTATTTGAAACAAAAACCTATGGTGCAAAAAAAGATGCCGAAAGTGAAACTTCATGTCAGATGCATATCTTCAATGACACCAAGTTCTACTTATACACTCCGAACACGTACAGTGTACAAGTGTTGTTTCGCATATATCCTTAGAATCTAGGTCTGGTGGACTACCAAAAGTAAGCATCAATATCCGAGTTGCATCGGAAAAAATCGATATGTTATTTTCAATATTTATCTACACATAATATATATATATGGTCAGAAATAATATCATTGTGCTTCATCGAAGTCAGGTTGTGTGAAATGGCCCGACATAGAGATGTAATACAAAAATTATAACTATTAGAAACAACAACCTATGATGCAGAAAAAGATGCCAGAATAAAACTATGTGCCAGATGCATTTCTGAGTTCCACTCGTCTTCAGTGACACTGAGTTCAATATATGCACTCCGAACACGTCTGCACCATAAGCGTTGTTTCACATAATGTTTCCAGTTTAAAAATTCAAAAGTAACATTTGAAGTGATGTTTCAATTTAAGATTTCGGTGGGTATCGGTGGCATACAACATATATTATAACAAGTTTGACAATTTTGAACTGTTATCATTCAAAGAATAGGTATTGTAGCTCATTATACATAAAATACCAGCATACCTAGTTGTATAGAAAAATAAAGTTTAGACGATATGCACAATCAATATATATTATCAATTTATTCTGAGAATTTAGTTTTTTCACTTTGTAAAATATTTGCCTTAATCGTGAAATAAGATAACATGTATTAATACAAATTTAATGGTACACTACAAATATAGTACGTTAGGCATATGTATATGACAATATGATTATACTTTTTTGGTGTGGTATTCTACAAAACAATATCACACTTCTACACCTTGTTTTTTCAAGGGGAGCATTTTCAATTAACTTTTTACTCAAGTGGTTTTAGTTTATCAAATTTATCATCCTCTTTGACTTTTCATGGTCATGTAACTGAAAATTTCACATAACTTACTCAGTCTCTTTATTTCTACTATTTTGATTTTTTAATTTATGATTTTAATTTAAGCATTCTTGACTTGCAAAGGAATCAATTTTAATTTCTATTTTAACCAAAATTGAAGCACGTAGAGTGTACTTGAAATGAATCATGTATTATTATCTTTGTAGTTTTTCTACATTTTGTTTTTGAGTGGTCTTTAATGTCTTTAACAGATACTTCCATTTTACCACAACAGACAATGAACTATTATTATCATCTCAGGAAAACCAATCACTGTGGTAAAATTCCAATTCTGCAAGTGTTTCTAATTTAGACCCTGGGAATTTATTCATCATAAAAGCATCTTCACCTCCTGAATTTTAATCTGTCAAAACCGCACATGTATTTGCAGGTGGGAATAGTTATTTCTGTACCATTTTCTGCACATTTCTCATTAATATCCAGCATAGCAAGCGCTTATTAATGAGAAAACCCCCTAAAATGAAATTTACCTTGTTTAATAAACTGTTAATTTACCCAAAAAAAAATTGTACATCTAAAACTTGTTTTCAAACTATTTCCTTAAAACATTCAATCAATGGTTGTTAGCAAATTCAGGGCATTTTTACCTAGTTCTTGTATTTAGTTTTATAAAAAGGAGATGACATGCTGAGAGTAGCAGCATCCATGTCTCTTCCATACTGCCCTGTTCAGCCTGTCACAGAACACAATGCAACCTGTCTAGTTAAGAGTTCTTTGTTCGGTTAGTAACAAACCTCATTAATTGGTTACTTATATAAGACGGCTGCCATATTGCCACACAAAAATTACCACTGATAACAACAGAAATTGAACTCTTGCTACTAGTGTTAAGATACGAATGATATCTCCTTATCTAATCTCCTTGAGCAATACCTACCTACATTTAATGATATGTAACTTCTTCTTTCACTTGGTTAGGCTTACAGCCTGTAATTTATCAGCAATCACGCCTCTTCCGACATAGATGTCCTGTGTCTTTTCACCAATAGGTTTCAGAACTTTTTCCTTTTCACTATTCTGCTGTTATCCATTCGCTACACATGCCTATTACAATACCTTCTCTTCTGATATATGTATTTAGATAGATCCTGTATATTGGACCTTTCTCTTAAATTTTCTTTTCTAACCCTCTCAATATTTTTCCTACGACCGCTCTAACATTTCTCACCTCCATTGTCCTCATCATTGGAATGATCTTAGTCATATTTGCTTTGGACATGGCCACATATGTTCTAATCAGTCCAATTGGTGTTTTATAGATTCTTGTATTGCTTTCCTCACTCATACTAATTTTGCATTTAATTTCTTCTTCTTCTTCTTCTCTTTTCTTAGGTAGTTCTGCCAGGTCCTTAGTAGGTTATGTCTCTATGCCAGGTTGTCGGTCGCTCCAGCCTTTATGTGGTCTACCTATACTTCTACTTACCAGTGATATATCCCTGGTTATCTTAATCACTCTGTCGTCTGTCATTCTATCTATGTGACTATTCCATTCCCCTTTCATGTTCAGTGTCCATTCATTTATCTCTTCGACGATGCACCTCCCACTTATTTCGTCACTTCTTATTAGATCTCTCAATGTATTTCTATTAATTCTTCTCAATATTCTCATCTCTGCCGTTTGTAACAGTCTTTGTGGTTTAGATGTATATGGTCTTGTCTCGGCTGTATATGTCAATATTGTTCTAATCGTGGCTTTGTATATCCGTGATTTTGTTTCCACTTTCATGTGTTGTTCAGGCATCCTAAAATCTTATTATCCTTCTGCACTTGGTCCTTCACTTCTTTTTCTACATCTCCGTAACTTGATAATGTTATACCTAGGTATTTCATTTCCATAACCTGTTCTATGCTTACACCATCAATTTTTAATTTACATCTTATAGGTTCCTTGTTATTTACTAGTGATTTTGTTTTTTAAGTTGAGATGATCATATTTAATTTTTTTGCCGTTGTGTTAAATCTGTGGACTGATCTTTGTAAATTGTCTTCGTCTTGAGCTATTAGCACTGCGTAGTCAGCATAATTTAATTTGAAAATGGAATATGCTTTGAATTAGACAGCTAACGACAATTGCTTGTACTTGTCAAATTCAAGGCAATTTTGAAAATAATTGATAATTTTCATAAGTTTTTCTCATTTTTTTCACAATAGAATTGATAAAAGGAACCATTAGCTATTTACTTCTGGGAGTAGTTTTTAATTCGCAATGAATTATCTTAGTATTTTGCTCCAAAACAAATAATATTTCATGAGAATACAATGGGACGTTACACCTGTATTAGTTTATCTTAATTTCCATTTAGTCTGCATTTTTTTTATGAATGACTACTCTAGTATTATTTATATTGTTTTAATAAATTTAGCAAAATATGAAAACAGGAAACACGAAATTAATCTTAAAAGAAACGTCTAGAGAAACCAAGAAGGTTGCAACATTTAAGCCCTAGTCATTTGGATTCTAGCATCTAAATATAAAGATTAATAAAATGTAAGATTCATAAATATTACAGCCATAAAAAAACTTACTTTTGGGATTAAAATGTATTTACAATATAGTGAAGCAATACTGTATCTTTCCTTGCAGATAGCTGATAACAACGAATAACCAAATTTATTTACTTCATGTGATTGTAAAGTTTCTGAAAGCGACGAAAACATATCTTCCAACTGATTTTGGCTGCATTGAGTTTTCAAATTTTTAATTACTTCATTTGACAACAAGCCATCACCTTCTAAGTTCTCCTTAATTGCGCATATTAGATCATCTATTGATGCTGTATTCAAACCAACGCCTAACACAAATCTTTGTCCATCATATAGAGCTTCATCTGCAACATATTCACTAACATGTGTAACATTATGTGGTTCATCTACATTTAATTCTTCGCTATTTGTAAGATCAATAATAGCTTTTTTCTGTTTTACTTGTTCTTTTTTAAGATACTCAATTAGTTTAGTATTCTGCAAAACATATTTATGAAATTAAAACAGATATATTTAGGTTAAGTTTACAAACCTGTGGTATTATTTCTTTCCACGCCTGATTTAAAGTTTCACATGAATGCAAGTTATCGGTACTCACTTTGAAAAACTCTAATAAATCTGATTTGGCTTCTTCACTGAAAACATATCTTTGTAATGACATATTTCTAGGTAACTTTAAAATGATTGTCAACTATTCCCGCATTTTATGGTTAATGGTAGGGCACTATACATCGTGAAATTATCGGATGCTATTTTTATAATTTTCGTATTAATCATAGATCATACAGACTGGCATCGGTTACATAATGCAACTGGGAAGTCAAAAAGAGCGCGAAAAATATAGATTATTTAATTATATAGCATTAGCCTAATTCCCATGTTTTGACGCCGACTTAAGTAAATAGATTGCTACACCAAGAAACTGGGAAATTTGCTTCATCTAGAACTCCAACTATAATTAGGTTCTTTACCGAATACATTATTATTACTACATATCTGATGTAAATATAATTCCTATCTTTATAAAATAATATTGGTATTCTGAGATTACTAACGATGTGTCATCGAACTGTATCCAATAGCCCCACTAGACTATCAAAACTATTACACGATGATATTGAACAATAATATTTACGTTTACTTTAACAACTCAGTGTAATTTTCATTAAAACTGCACGATAATTTGCGATTGGAATACATATCAGTGAAAACAATGTTATGTGATAGGGAGGCGGCTTGCTTTGATTTAATGTGAAAGAAAAAAGAAGAGAAGATGGATGAAGAATTGGTGTATGGAAGGAAAAAATATATACCCATGAGAATTTACTGAAAGAATTAAGAGTTAATGAACCAAAGGATTATCAAAACTGTGTACGTTTGGATAGTTCAACATTTGGTAAATTGCTGACTTTTATTGGACTAAAAATTAAAAAAACAAGATACTCAAATGCAGAAAGCTATTCCACCTAGCAGCGTCGATCTATTACACTGCGTAATCTTGTTACGGGAAATTATAAAGATATTATATTTACAAGTGCTGTATCACTTCAAAGTATTGGTATCATTGTAATAGAAACTCGCCATACAATAATATATACATTTACGGTTACACGCAGGTAAGAAAAAATGCTCTATCAAAGAAATAATTATATATTTGCTATTTAAATAACTTAAAAATAATTCTCGTTTATTATTTTCATTGAAAAGAAGAAAAAAATTGAAAAGCGTTTGAAAAAATCGTTGATTACAAATGTGGCTGTTGAGCATGCTGAGAATATTCTTGGGATGATTCCATAGGAGTTAGAACAGTATCTGAGATAGACATCGGTATAGAAGTCCTAGTTACAGTAAAGGGATTAATTTGTACATAATCTCTATGTAATTTTTCTTATTGGCCCTCAAACCAGATGCCATTTATTGCTTTTGTTGGTCTTTGGACATTTCTTGCAATTCTGTAACCCTTAACAGCTTATCGCGTTCGATTTCATCTCTTTGAAGTGTTTCATGCATAAGCTAATTTTTTTTGCTGGCAAATTTTTGTTGTCATCAGCACACACATACACTCCTAAAAGTTACGAATCTATAAAAATAGACTTAAGTTCCAAATTTATATTTATCCTAAACCTTACTGATTACCGGTTAGGAAAACCGTGCTTATAATAACCGGATTTCGATTTGCGTTCTTGACAACGACAGCAAATGTCTAATAAACATAAAACAAAATTATTGGTGATCATATTTCATTTATATTAGTGTTAAGATAAAAGTACGTGTTTGTACGTGGAAACAGGAACTGTGCAACTGCCAGTTATCAAAACTCAGTTACTTTCGATCATAACCGGTTTTCGAACGACAATTTTATATTCGACAGCATCATTAAATACCACAATAAATCTTTACTATCATTTATGATATTTAATCCGTCCCTGCACCCAAGATGACTTTAAAAAGTAGTTATATTTCGTTTTGAGTTGTTGGCAATGTTGATATATCCAAAAATGTCTAATAAACATAAAACAAAAATGTGTCCCATATTTCATTTACAACATAAGTATTAAAATTACGTGTTTATAGTTACAGTTCTTTAAGATAATAATAATTTTAAGCTATACAAGTGTAATGAACCTGTAATCATATACGGAATTAACATCCAAGAAAAACTCCGCTGGTTTTTGTAACTAAAATATGCCCAATTCTTTAAATAATACCATTACCAGATTTCACCCATACCATGGAGAAAACATAATACTTTCTGATGACAGTACTGTAGCTTATCGCAAGAAAAGCTTTGCCAATGCTTTAACGTTTAGTGAAAAGCCCTTGCTTCCTGGTGAAATATTCTTAGTAGAGATTGAGCAGAATGAAAGTGGTTGGAGTGGGCACATGAGATTGGGATTAACACAGTTAGATCCCCATACAATATTTCATACAGGTGTAATACCTCAGTATGCTTTACCAGATCTTGCAAACATAGGTACATCGTGGATTTATGGTATTACAAAAGCCTGTAATAATGTATTTGATTATGATGGTAATGCCAAAAAGACTGGACTTAAAATGCTTATCCGTGATAACCACACTGTAAAAACATGTCGAGGATCAGTTCCACTAAATATGTTGAAGCCACCAAAAAATTGTTTGGGCATATTACCTACTGATACTTTTAGTCGTGTTGGTGTTATGTATATACCTACCAATGATCGAGAGGCCAATATGCATTATATAATTAATGGAGAAGATCAAGGTGCTTGTGTTAAACAAATTCCTTATACTGAAGCTCCGTTACATGTTGTCGTAGATGTTTATGGTACTACAAAGAAAGTTAGGATAGTACAGCTATATGGAGGTAAGCACTTTTATAAATTTTAGTAGTAATGCACAAAAGTCAAATGGTACAACTGCTAAAAAGTAGTAAGTAACTTTACACTTGATTTATACAATTCTTACCAGTGATAATGTGATACAGTCTGTAATTGGGAGTGATTCCAAATTACACACATCTGTTGAGGCGCAGCTCTACTATACCGAAGGTAAAAAGATCCCTCTTATCCTCGGCAATCTTTTTACGAAGCTAATATTTAAATGTATGTTTCTGATGATATTTGTTTTCACACTGCTGTTACGGACTAGGGCTTTCCTAAATTTTACTTATCGTTGCAAAATAGTTATACCTTAGTGATTTTACCTAGGGTGCACTAGCATTGGCAATAGCTTAAGGTCACTCCTGTTCTGTGATAGGTTCAACCTGTTTGAGCAGTATAGTTTTATTAGACATTAGTTATTAAGTCAAAAGTGATTATATGTCATGATATAAAGTGACCACGTGTATTACTTTCAACAGTATAATACTGTTGAGATATTTTGTACTGCTTAATTTTCAAGTACTGCTTTGTACTTGATTTCCTTATGTTCTATAAACTGTACTGTTTTCCACAAATAATGCTTTAGAAATACAATTTATCAGTTGATGAAGTAAAGAATTTTTGCATAATGTAATGGACAATATAGTGTAAGGGATTCCATAAGTTGTAACCCATAAAATTAATGTTGAATAAAAAACCCCAAGAACATTTCTTAAAGCAATTTAATGGACAGAGAATTTTTTATAGTTTACATGTAGCTGTTAAAAGTGCTTGGTGGAAACTGCCGCTTAAAAGTACTAGGGTTTAGACTGAAGTGAATAGATTGAATTAAAACCCATTATGTACCTACTTTACACATTTGCGGCGGGGCACCAATTGGACGACATAATAATAATAAAACTATCTAGTGTCACTTGCAGAGATGCTACGTATATTGGATAATGTATATTTCCATGAAGAAACCAGGCGAATTATCACGATTTAGATTATCCGGATGTTTATATATTGCTATGGACTGTCTTATTATTATAGGGAAATAATTAGATGACTGGGCACAAATTTTTATGTCCTTGAAAAGAATATTTGTTAGCCAGTAGAAGCAGCAAATTATTCGTAACCTACAAGTCTCTCCCATCTCTTGTAGTTGAATTAGCTGAAGTATGCCTAGGATCTACATACTTATTGTTTCACAGGCGAGTTATATTAACAAACTTCTGGTGCTGCGATGGGATCCCCACTCTTCCCATTTATCACAAACATTTTTATGGAAGCTTTTGAAGAAAAAGTATTAGCATCTACTCCCGTGAAACCAAAATGTTGGTTTAGGTATGTGGACCACAACGATATTCAGTTTACATTGGAAGTTGTAGTTTCTGGGGCAATCCCTTTCTTGGATATTCTTGTTGTAAGGCATGTTGATGGCACACTGGGCCATTCAGTTTGTTGCAAGTCCATACGCATACTAATAGGTAATCTCATGCTACATCTTCACACTACCCCTCACACAGATTTTATCAATAGTTTATTCTTTGGTCTACAGAGCTTTCAGTCTCAGCCAAAAATATAATTTATCCGAAAAACTTGTAAGGTTAAAAATTCTCTCATGTCTAATAGATACAAATCTTCAGTTATATAAAAGATCATCCAGCATTTTTAAAATCCCACTCCGCCTAGCAAGAACCTGGATGTTGTTTGCCATGTTTACTAGCCATATATTCAGAGCACAACAGAAAAAATAATACAGTTACTCTGCAAATATTTTATCAAGACTACTTTCTGACCTTCAATGAAAATCAGGGAAATCCTTACAAAAATAATGATCTCCACTCACTGCAGAGAGTATGAAAGTCAAACCCGTCTCAAACAATTTGCTGTATCTCTAATAGCGGAATTATTAATCAAATTATTTCTCTAGTATAATAAGAGTGGAGATATATCTGAGGAATATAGGGAGAACACCTACCCTAAATTCATAATTTTTTTTCTGATCGTAACTGTGATGTGTGGCTGAGCGTTATCTTGCAAAAATAAATCTTTTTGATGATTTACTAGTGCAGATTGTATTTATAGCAAATACATGCTACAAACATAAAAATATACACATTTATACTAGGGAAGCATCGGGAAGAGGGGAAATGTCAGTTATTGACTATATGCTAGTAGAAGATAAAAACAGGAAGAAAGTAATGGATGTAAGAGTAGAAAGGGTGGCATAGATTGGCAGTGATCACTATCTGCTGATGATGAGTGTGAAGGATAGGGGAGGCGATAACCGTATAGTTAAAAAACATAGCTCGGAAGCAAAGAAAACGGAAAAAATTAGAACATATAGAACAAATATACAAGTAATCTTGGAAAACGAATATATAAACAAGGTCTTGAGGAGGCTTAGTACAACTTCAAGAATGTAATATTGAGGGCAGCGAAGGAAGCATGTGGAGTAAGAAGGGACGTAGAAGGTAAAAAGTGGACATATGCAGAATATTAAAGGCAAAGAACCAAATTGAAACGGTTAGTAATACTGGGAAAACAAAACGAATGGAAAGAATTTGGTGAAAGAATGGAAAGGCAAAGTCTACAAATCAGTAAGTTGGTTTTCAGAATACTGAGAGGTATAGGGAAACAAGAACAATGGTCCCTCAAACATATTTTAGACAAGAATGGTAGTGTGCTAGCTGAAAATAAACCTATAATGGGAATACTCTCGGAATTGCTGGAAGATGCGGAGTATGATGAATATGCAGAGGAGGAAAGACATAGATGAACTAGATGATGATGGGGAAGTAATAAAGGAGGAGGAATTTTTCACAGCAGTAAGAAAATTAAACTCTGAAAAGGCAGTTGGTCATGATGGAATACGCCCAGAGATGGTGAAAGATATGGGATGGGCAGGTAATAGACTTCTGAGGGCGGTGTTTATATTGGCATGGATGAGTGAGGTACCTGATGACTGGAAAATCTTAATCATTCTACCTCTGTGCAAGAAAGGGGATATCAGAAAGTGTGAAAATTACAGGGGCATATCACTTCTCAGGTAACTAAATTGAGGAAAAAACTCGAGCCATATTTGGAGGATGAGCAGAGCGGATTCAGGACAGGAAGAGACCCACAGAACCAAGTATTAATCCTGAGGCAGGTAGCGGAACAAGTTCTGAAACAATGGGGAAGCGTACCTGTGCTTCGTAGACCTAGAGGAGGCATTTGATAGAGTAAGAATAGCTGACATCTGGAGAATATTTAGATATAGAGGAATCGAGAAAAATTTAACGCAGGCTATAAAAAGCATTTATAACAATAACCAGTGCTATGTGAGAACTGCTAACGAGGAGTCTGATTTGTTTCCTGCTCAGAGAGGCCTTAGACAGGGAGGTATCCTTAGTCCGTGGTTGTACATATTGCTATTGGATGAAATCATGAAGAAATGAAAGTTGGAAATGAAGCCACTACAACTGAGATACTATATTTTGGAACGAGTAGCAATTTCGGTGGCGTTTGCAGACGACCTGGTATTTAATGGTGGAAGTGTTGAAGAGCTGCGGAAGAATATGGAAATATGAGTTAGAGAACTGGAGAGGAGAAACATGGCTGTCATTGACGATAAGACAAAGGTTATGATAGTGGGGAGATCAGTTGAATGCATATAGGTGGAAAGAAAGGGACAACAACTAGAGCTAGTCCAGATGTTTAAACATTTAGGATCAATTTTAGACAGTACCGGAAAAAGTAAGAGTGATATAAATAACAGTCTTCATAGCACAGCAAATTTATATAGAGGCCTCAGTGCGGGTTTTCTGAATTGAAGGGGGATTTCTGAAGAGACAAAATTGACAGTATTTAAAACAGTGTACGTCCCTATACTGATATTCGGTAGTGAGTCTTTGGTTGTAACAGAGAGACAGAAGAGCAGGCTACAGGCGGCTGAAATGAAATACTTGAGAAAGGTGGAGGGAGTGTCAAGAAGAGGCAGAATACAAAATGAAGACTTAAGAGCAAGACTGAAAGTGAAAAAAGTGCAAGTCTATATTTAAATTTTTTAAAGCATTTAGGCCATTCTAGATGTAAATGCCTTTTCTCCAAACGCAGTACAAATTTTTTTTGCACTTTCTGTTGCATTAGTCCCAAGTTTAAATTCATAAACACACACATATTACACTATTTTCTACAGACATTTTTAAGGATTGAAATTATATTTTATATTAAAGTGAACAGTTCGAGTTGCAATGAACGACTGAAATAAAGCATGTACTAATACAGTGCATAAACAACTCCTGGAATTATGACTCATAACATCACAAACAAGTATTGGAGTTACCGTATATTACCACAAAAGAAATAGTGAACTAATTTTCACCTTACAGAATGTATCAAAATTTAGTCTCTTCAGAACTTAATATTTTAGTTTTATGTTTTAAAAAAATTTTTTGATATGGGTGTAATGACCGGAACAAGTACCTTTTACCTGAAGAAATGGACACGAATTCTGGTTGGATGTTAGTCCAATCTGAGAAACAAAGTGTAATAAATGTGTATAAGAAAATGGAACTCTATGTACCATAAATTAAAACTGTATACCTTAACTAAAACTAGATATTTTATGGCTGCTGGTTTTTAAATGTAAAATTGAAATACTTTTACCTACGCAATTCCTGAAAATGTAGGCATATATTTGAAAGTAAATATATCATGATAAACATCCAACCAGATGAACCCTCGATAATACCACAAGCTTGCAGTTTGCTAGTGAAAAATATCGTTTGCTAGCTCAGAAAATTAGAAGTATTATAAGGCGATATTTTTTCACAAGAAATTGTTTCTAGAAGCGTCATTTTTCTACTATCTTTTAAAATAAGTAACTAGAAAACAATTTTACTACTATTTTCAGTTAAAATGTGAAGGAGAATTACCAGGAACTGTGCTTATAACAAGACATCAGTAACTGACTTTAAGATAAGGAAAATATATTTATTAAATTTTAACAGTTGTGTCATGGCATAACAAAATGCAAATTACTAATGGCTACAGTTTTCAAGGATTAAACCATGCCAAAAATTTAAACTTAAAACCGCAGTCTTGATTAACTGTATTTAAGCGGGAAAGGAAATAAATGTAAAATACTTGAAGGCACATTCAAAAACAAACACTTGTTTTAGTACTTATCTTTATCTAATCACTCAATTTAAAAATAAACCAGTATAGTAGGTCAAAACTAGAATAATTTGTGGACAAGATGAATGGGAGAAATCAAGCAAAGCACAGTAAATTCAATTAAATATTTCTACTAAAAATGATGTATGGATATTTAGTGAGCTGCCTTTAGTAGCAGATTGGGTGTGCCTTTGCTTTACATGTAACATACATTACAAATTACTCCTTCATTTGAGATACACAATGTTTTGTTTTATTATTTTGATTTATTAGCGCATTTTGATGTCTTATTTGATGAAATATCGAAAAATCTCCACAGGCACAATTCTGTGTTTTTTTAACTTACATTTTTTTATAATAAATTGCTACTATTTCCCTATTGTAAGGATTTACAGCAGTCAGAGATAGGATTGGTCCTGTTAAACTTTAATGGTGTTAAAACTACTAAACTGTGACCATGACAATTTAGTTCGAGGTTTAAGTAAATGTTTATACAACCTGACAACACAGCATTTTCAACGGGTTGGTAATTTGACCAATGCACAAAGCCTACATTTGCCCAGTGGAAAATGAGAAGTTGCATAACTTGCTATATACCAACTGAAACAAAGTTGTTTCCATTGTGCTGGTTCGTCTATGACCAGCCTCATTATTGTTTAAAAAACTTCTATATGTTATAAATATTTACACACTATTTTGAATATATATTTCTGTTTGTCCTATAAACTGTTAGAAACGTCAAATGAAATCATCCTTAGTTAGCAGATTTTCAACATTAAATTACTCGTTTTGCTAATTTCTGATAAAATTATTATAATCAATTATTTCTTTGCGAAATAAGGTTCTGTTTATATAAAGATTTAAATGAGATTTTCAAACCGTAGTGGTACACTGAAATTTTTTTTCCAAATGCACTCCACAGGGACAAAATATCTTTTTCTATTCTCATTTTGGAGGAATTTTTAAAAGCTGAAGTAACATAATCTATTTGCCACCTCTAAAAATATGTATATTAAATTATAGTCAACCCAACTTACATACGTATGCTGAATATAATTTAATGTACACATTTTAGAAAGTGGCTAATACAAAGCGATTATGTAACTTTATTTAAAATCCCTACAATATGAAAATATCAATATTTGAAGAAGATATTTTTCCTGAGCTCTTTAAGAGTGCAAAGATTGCACCGGAGCATAAGACGGGTAGCAGAGATGAAGCCAAAAATGTTCGACCAATCAGTATTTTACCTGCTTTTTCAAAAGTGATATATAATCAGTATAATTTTAAACCTGTTATGTGTGATTTTGATCTGTAAACTTTTGTTTTGACAATTTCGATATAAATGCGATTTTATATATTTTTTTCGTGTACTGTTTAATTGCTTTAAAACTCTTCTTATATCCAGGAATATAATCAATCAACTTTTCTTGTTTGTTAAGTACTAATATAGTCAAGATAGCTTCATAGATCAGTAATGTAGCTGACCAAGCTTTTCCTTATCCATATTGTTGATTGATGTTTTAACTTAAATATTACAATAGAAATTCCTGTTTCTCCCATAATCAGGTATTAGAGTTTTGATTAGTTTAGGGTGTGTTTCTCAGATAGCTTGTGTAATTTTCAAGAAGTGTTCATTTATTGAAGTTGTTACTTGTTTGAACTTGGGTGTATTACTTTCCATCATTCACTGTAATTATATTAAATTTCTAGATAAATACTATTGTGAAAGCAAGTTTCATTCACTTTTATTAGTTGATTTTATATCGCTAAATGTTTATAGCTCATTCCAACTTACCGTGATAGGAAAACTCTGAATTATAAACTTCATTTGGAATTGAAGGATTTTTTAAAACTTGCAATGAATTTGTTGCATTGTTTGTTCAATAAAACATATACAAGCATATTAAACAAAAATCTTTCTTTTACAGTTGCGTCTTTACAATCTGCATGCAGAGACTCTATACTTCAGCATATTACTAAAACTGCTGTATCATCACTACCATTACCTAAACTATTGAAAGAATATCTTTTGTACCAATCGTAAAGTTGTACTGAAAAAAATTCCCTCTGTATATAAAGACTGTAAATATAATTTTTAATGTATTTATAAATTGCAATTAATGTTTTAAATGTAAAGCACTTCGTTTCTTTTTGTTGTAAATTTATAGTAGACTTAAATTATGTTTTGAATAAACCTATTTTTATATTAATATTTATTGTTTACTTATATTTATTGTTTTGCATATTTATAAAATGGTTTCTAATAAAGAATTTTAATTAAGTTTCATTAGGCTTTGTTTTACATAGCCCACTTTCCCCTTGACAGTAAGACAATTATCTATTTGTTTTATATGCATTTGCCATCTACTTAGTGTTGACTCTAACTACTTAAAAATATCATTTTAAAATTAATTATTTTATGTGGGTGGTTCAGCAATTATTATTGTCAGTGAGAGGCTTGAAATATTGAATTAATAAGTCATCAAAAATGCTAGTATTGTAACGGTTTTCACCTGGCGGAGGCGTTAACTACTTTACCAAAACTAATGAACAATTACTCGTGGAGCGAGTTTGTTCTAAACCATGTGATACGTCTAATGGCAAATAATGATAATAGGACTCTCGAAGTGGGTAAATAACCTGAAATCGATTCTATTAGGAAGTGGAGATCGCCGAAGCAAATAAAATAACGCAAATATGAATAGAAGGAACACGTACAAAGATAATTGCTGCAATCGACAAGCCACCTGCAGTAAGCCGGGCACGTGCTGAATATTGAAAGTTAGGATACCCAGTAGAATAGATGAGAGCTATGACCAGATCGAAAATCGTCTATTAATACCTGTCGTTTTACGATTCAGGGACGAGCCGAGCTCTCTGAGTATCTATTGGAGAAAGTTATGATGGACAATAAAAGGCACGAGGACTATGACTTGCTGGATATGCGTCTATGAATACCTGTCGTTGTACGATTCAGGGACGAACCTAGTCCTCTAGTTAACCTGTTAGTGACAATAAAAAAATACACTTGCTTAGCTGAAGGGTAAATGACTTTCCGATTGCAACAATAAATATAACACCTCTATAAATTACGGAAACAAAAGAATATGACAAGGAACCCTGAAAATCAAAGTACAGTAACGATGTAACAGAAATAAAATATTACAATGATAATTTATAAAAAAAAAGAACAATGAAACTTGAAAATATAGTAACGATGTAACACATATACAATAAAATAAAACAATGCAAGGGTATACACTCGCGGCAGTTCGACGCGCATCACAGGGAGGGTTTTAGAGAGAGAGAAAATTACTGGGGTTCGTATTAATTAAACAGGTCAATTAAATATATTAGATGCGCGGAACGCTAACTAGATATCTTTAGGCTACTTACCTAAGTTACACTTGAATAAATAAATGAAAGTCAAAAGAATTTACAACAATTAATATATTATTCTGGAGCAAGGAATAGACAGGCCAGTCCGGTATGTCTGCTAAGCCCGGCTCCGAATATACAACATGAATCACAAAAATGAAGATGTTCTGGTTCGAGACGTCCACAGATGAGCGGTAACCTTGCAGAAGGTCAATCCGATATGTCTCCTAAGTCTGACTCTGAATATACAAAGTGAATCCCAAAAATGAAAATGTTCCGGTTCGAGACGTCCACAGATGAGCGGTAACCTTGTAGAAGGCCAATCCGGTATGTCTGCTAAGTTTATCTCAGAATATACAACGTGAACCCCAAAAATGAATAAAATAAATGTAAAAGGAAGATAAAATGTAAACTAACCAAGTTCTGAAGGAACTCGAGAAATAAAATGAATTGAAATTATAAAAGTACGTTAAATTTTAAGCTTGAATACTAAAATGAAATTGAATAATATAATGAAATTTGCTCGAATAAATTTCTATCAGCGTAATGACTGTTCTCATGAAATAGTGTCGAAAAAAGACCCCTTTGTCTAATGCCCGATATTTATGGGTTATGTCCCAACCGTGTGTATCCGACAGCCTCCTTCAATGGCCTGTAAGTTCTTCTCTTCCACATATGCAGCCTCTTAGTAAATATCTCTCTCTGTCACTCGTAGCAGTGCTCAGGGGCTCCCTTTCTGACGCTATGGAAAAATACCCCGGCGGTCGCTGACACCAGGCATGAAGCCCACATATCTTCGCTAGGTTGTGAAATTGACCATCCAGTGGCGGCACAAGAAAAATATACTTGATAAGAATAAAACTAAAATTTGATTAAAATGAAAAAAAAAATAAATAATTAAGAAATCTTGTACCGTTACAATATATTTAGTGTAACGATGCTGAAGAGCTTTTTTGACACCTTTATGAAAAATTATTTTTCTTACACCTTGAGCCACTCATTAACTTCATGGTACCAATCTCTTTTAAATTTGGCAATAAGTGGTAGTCACTCAGGGCATAATGACTAACAGTCATTAAAATGCAGTTTTTGTGTTCAGGTACGTTATCCTGATGAAACAATACCTCGTCTCAGTTTTCCCCTCTTTTTCTCCATGATAGCATTGCACCACTAAGCTATGACCACATAGTAAATAAACAATCAACAGTACCCCTTCGGCATCCGAAAAATTTCGTTCTTGATTAATGATGGCTAAATTTGTCTTAGAAGTCAAATGTGTTTCTGATCTCAGGTCAACATTTTCAGTACCCATTATGCTGCCATCCTTTTAAGCTTAATTCAACATGCAAAATTTTTTCAAAACTCCTTTCAGAAGAGCCACAAATTTCACCGTGACACATTTATCCTGGAGAACTATTATGTGAACCAAATCAATATTTTCTTATATAACAACAGTTTTTGGTGTCCCATGCCTGAAGCATATTTACAAGATTATCTGACAAGCCTAAAATCTGTACCAGTTCTTCACTACCTGATATGAAGGTGCAGATTCATCAAATACTTCACTCATATCCTTATGGATTTCTTGTGGTGATAAACCTTTGTTACAGAGATATTTTATTACAGTTTGACTTTCAAGTTTATTTATTTTTAAAAAATCTCATACTACACTTAGCAATTAACCGTCTAATTCTTGAACGCAATCATAAACACCAACAAATTTTACCTGTACTGCTTTCATCAAAAACAATTTTTTTTTGTCAGTCAATGTCATCTATGTCAGATGTCAGGGACAATAATTGATGAACCATCTTCGTGTATTATTAATCTATACATACTACCTACATCCACTTTGCTTACTTATAAAATTATGATAGTAGATGGCTTCATTGCAACTACCATTAACTTAACCTTCTACTTCAACTTCATTAGTGTAGACAGTTGTGCTCCATTAAAATATAGTAAAATAGTGTAGTGCTTAATTTCAGTGTAGTTTTGAAATTTAAAAATGTTTATTAAGCGAAAGATCAGGTGATTTTGATTTTTGCAATTACATTGTTCGTCTCAGAACAATAAATTTAACTAATTTTACGGAAACTGAGTTTT
Organism: Sperchopsis tessellata; assembly: GCA_033557685.1. Taxonomy (NCBI): domain Eukaryota; kingdom Metazoa; phylum Arthropoda; class Insecta; order Coleoptera; family Hydrophilidae; genus Sperchopsis; species Sperchopsis tessellata. The sequence continues at coordinate 19,307 of JAWQRN010000126.1, forward strand.
TTATTGCCATTAGAAAATTGAAAACTAATTCACTAAGTTGTTGCTGATGGGGGGCTAAAGTAGATTGTGTGTACTTTGATTTTTGAAAGGTAGTTTGATCAGTTAAACAGTTTCAATTGGAAAAAATATACCTGGGTCTGAGTTTACCAGTCGGTACCCATCAGGTTCTAATTTGGGTCCTTTCTTATAGGTGTTCATAAAAAATTACTGAAATGTTATAAAAAATATCAAAAGTACGGTGACAGTTTATGACAAATTAATATTTAAATTAATTTAAATATGGGCATTGCTCTTTTGATATTTAATTATAGATGACAATTTTATACTGGCTATATAACTCAAATGTACATATCTAATTATTTAAAATGTTTTACATATGATTATATGTATATATATATATATATATATATATATATATATATATATATATTTGTAAATCTTTATAAAAAAAATGTAACATGGTATAAAATAATATGTGTATTACTATAATATAATATATTTAGACATACAATGGTTGAGGAAGTGTAAACAGCCCAAGCTTACCTCCATTAAAATCAACTTCATGATAATCTAGTAAATTATCTGGATCACAGTGGTCTCTCCAGAAGTCGATCGTGACAGTGTTCAAATTATTATTCCAAGCCTAAAATTAAATATATTTATGCAGTTCCTTTAAAGCATAAGCAATTAAATAATAAGGAACAATATGTGATTCTACCAGAAGATATTGGGTAGATCTCTTCAGGACTGCACCAATAAAGTCATTAGAAGATAGCTCAAACAGAAGTTAGATATGAACATAAAACTAATAAATTTTATGGTGAGAGATCAGCAATGCTTTATAATTTTCTTCAGTAGTTTTTTTTCATAACACATTCTTAATATGTTTTTTTGTTTTAAATTTAATAATTCAATATTTGGGGAAAAATAAATAAATAGCTGTATGAATGTTGTTTCTGGGTGGAAACCGTGTAGAGGCTCTGACAATTCAGTGCAGTGAATTCATTCATTGAAGTAACATCACTCGCCTTGAAAATGTCCCTTGCAACAGTGGACGTAACATCGGTACTTGTCGGAGCCTCAACAAGGTTTCCACCCGGAAACAACATTCATACAGATAATAACCGTAGAAGTCTATTACATTTAATAAAAAAATGGCTATTCAAATTAATAACAGAATAATATTTGTTCCTACCTTTTCTGAATGTTCCATCCAAGCAACTTCTAGCAAATTTTCTAGATGAGTGGCTTGCTTCTTTGCATTGTTTAACATACTTCCAAAATTAACATCACTATCTTGGATAAATTTGAAATATATTTTTAAGTGGTTTAACCTGAAATTGAATCATACATTTGTTCCTTAATTTTTAACATGAAATTGAGGTGTGCTTAGTAATACCATGTTATATTGTTCTCATTTATTTCTGGTAGTTTAAAACTGTTTTAAAATAGAAATAAAATTATCTATAAATATACTTTGACAGTTTTTTAGTTAAAACTTTTATTTACATGGCAAAAATTACAGAAAAAAAAATGTAAAACATGAAAAATTTATTAACACAAGAAAATTGCTGTTAAAATACGAACCAGGAAATTAATGAGAGCAGCTGACCTCAACTTTTGAGAGGCACCATGCAAGGCTATGATGTAGAAGACTTTGTAATGAGATTTTAAAATATAAAAGATATAATTACAAATACTTGTTATATTATTATTTAAAAAAATTTGTCAAAATGAAATAAAACTTTCTACATATATTCAAAATCAAAGATCTTTCATACAAACAAATACGATTTTTTTCCATAACATGTTGTCTACTTACACATGGTCTGCGGTCCATCTACATAGTGACCCAGGGAAGAACATTAATGATTGTATGGATGCTAATCACTCAATTTTCAATCACTCCTACAAACTGATAAAGAAATTTGTATGTTTGAAAATATAGCACTTGAGCTGCTATATAGTGTCTACAAAAAGCTGGTGACCCAAAAATCTTTGCCATATTTAAAACTATGATATTCCTTAACCAAAACTAAAAATGTAAAAACTATTGAAGGTTGCCAAAATCAATCAAAGACTATATGAATGTTGTTTCTGGATGGAAACAGTGTAGAGGCTCTGAAAAAGCCAAAATTTCGTCCACTCTTACAGGGAAAAATTTCAAGGCCAGTAATGTTACTTCAACGAATGAACTTAACACATTGGTCTGGACCCAGCCGGATCAGGCAAGGACTGCAGTGTGGGATGGGCACTATTATCGAGTGCAGAAAGGCAGATATGATCCAAGGGGGTTCCAAGTGATTGGAAGTTGAAAACCATGGTTCCTATTAATATTGTTGGGATGATTATAAACGTAAATGGTTTCTTTTTAAAGTCTCTGCACAGTTTCCACTTGGAAATACCGTTCATATAGATAATAACCGTGGAAATCTGTTATATTTAATATCTAAATTAGTATTTTCCTGTCTATTCAAAATATTTCGGAAAGTTGGCAACACCGTTGATATTTAGTACAAAATGTTACACTAATGTGATAATTTAAAATATTTCTGTATCTTTAATAATACACGACTTCACAGTAGGTTGAGACTTGATGGCAAGGTACAATATAGGTTACTTTGTGGTGAGAAAAAGAACAGCATTTGTTTATTTGCTTTATTTTCTGGCCACTTGCTGATGAGGTTATTTGTGAACAGGATTTCTTTTTGATGAACTAAAAATTTCCAAAAATAATAGCTTCTCATCCAATAACAAACTTCTATTCAGGGTTATTAGAACTGTGACTATGTTAAATATCAGTAAAAATATCGTGACATAAAAATAACAGAGTAAGGAGCAATTTTCAAAAGCTGAACTTTGAAATTTCCCTCGGTAACTTGGAAATGGTAATAGATATCTAATTTCTGTTTTGATCATATTAATTTTTTCAATTTCCTGAATCTCCTATAGATTGAAGGCTTGAGGTTACCAAACGCTTCTCTAAGAGGTTACATGTTACTAAAATGGGTACTATGGATGATAGAGGGCAGCAGAAATAGATTCCACTACAGGTCACATGCTACTAAAATGGGTACTATAGATGATAGAGGGCAGCAGAAATAGATTCCACTTCAGATCACAGTTTGTGAAGTATAGTATAATGATAACACATTCTGAATACATATACCAGCAATTAGAGTGAAAAAGCAAAGCTATCTACCCATTTATTCTTAAGCCCAGATGAAAATTCAAAGATCAATATTTCTATCTGGTTTTTCAATAAAATTTCAGTGGGAAGAGACACTTATATTATTATTTTGTATCACATTAACATTTTTTCAGAATATAGGTAAACAGCTACATAATAAGAATTAAAAATCATAGTGATTTGACAGAATTTTACATAACTTAAGAATAGTCCAATACTATTTCTAAAGGTAGAATAATAAATTAATAGAAACAAATTTTCTAGGTTTTAGTTATCTACAAAACCTTCACAAATAAAATAACTCACATATGAATGTTGATTCCGTGTGAAAACCGTGTAGAGGCACTGACAAGTGCCGACGTTTCGTCTACTTTGCAAGGGACATTTTCAAGGCGAGTGATGTTATTTCAACAAATTGTCTAATACATTTAAAATACCTCACAGATTTGTGAGAAAATAAATAGCTTACCTACAAAATTAAGCTTAATAAAGGAATGTACCTAGCATTTTTAGTTCAAAAGAGGATGAGGATTTGTAAGAGGTACGAGGAATTAAGTTAGTTTGGCTGATGTTATAGATAAGGAACCTGTTTCAAATTTCATAAATAAAAAAATTGATATTAAATTCTAAACAAAATAAGAAAATATTTTGTTAACAATACCTTGGCAAAATTGTTCTACACCTTTTAGAAGTTTTATCAAGAATGGTTATTAAATCCTTAATATCAGCGTAAGTATGTGCAATGGTTTTAACATTTCTCTTATCCATTTTGCATACCAAATATAAAAGTAGTCCTTCAAGTAAATACAGTGCCGTAAAAGCATTATCAAGATTGTCATCTGGGTTTATAGTAAAATCACGTGCTTTTGTATACCAAACAGCAGCCGCTTCCCATTCACAGTTTCTTATACACCATAGCCACATTACTGTATAGTATCTCCTTTCTGCATCCGGGTCCCTAATTGTGATCATAGTTTCTCCTTCTATCTGATAAAATTTCTCACATCTGCCAAAAGGAATTACCGTGTATCCAGTTTCCAAATTTATACACACACACAACGCGTAAAACCATGTTCGACCTAGAAGTAAATATGTCATCTACAACACATGGTACAAACATTTCTGTAAATATTGGAATTTTTCTCCAATTTCGTATAAAATATCTTTATATATTTTTAAATGGCACACACACACAATTCTTTTAGAGGGAAAATAATATTTTTTCTAGAGGTTAAAATTATTGGCATTTTCTAACTTATTTAATGATATATATTTCTGTCATACCCAATTTTACCAGAAATTATTGCAACTTTAGTTCTATAGTTTATATTGCCTCATGAAAGAACAGAAATTTAAAAACAAAATATAATAACATGTTTGATAAAAATAACAAAATACCCACGTTAGCGAAAGAAAACAAAAGTTTAGTAATGTTATCTTAACATACATCAGTTGCAATATAATTTCTTTGCTAGTGCTTTTAATATAAATATGGCTGAAGATTATACTAATGAAAATTTTTGGAATATGATTTTTATATTTGACGAATGTAAACAAAATTATATTGTAGTATGCGACACATTTAATCGACAATATGTGCATAAAAAAACTGGATCGCAGATTTTAGAAATGGATCAATAAAAATTTTAAAAATCACTGTCAATTTAAACAGAAAATTAGGTCTGCACCAATATTAATCAACATTAAATGTACAAAATTATGTTATAAAAACCCCAAAACTTCAAGTTGAACATGAAGTTTTCATAATAAACATTATTAGGATACTGATAATCTCCGAGTGCCCATGTCTAAATGTCATCAAATTTCATATAAATAATTTTTATTCAGAATTTATATCATGTTTGGAAAACAATTTATTTTTGAGGACACCTTAAAAACAAAATATATAAAACTGATTGCTACAGTAAAGAAGTTGGTAGGAATTTGGACATATTAGGCATATGATAACAAAAATTATCCAGAGGAATTTTTGAAAAATATACAAATTTAATTTGTCTGTGGCTGTGTTATGTTTTATTTTAATATTCTATATAGCATATTATTTTTGTTCATAAATTCATGTTCTTTCTTGTGGCAAAATAAAATATGAGGTATTCCATAAAAGCGGAAATATTACAGAAATGTATAATTTTGCTTTGAGAAAAAATAAGTTACAAGAGATGTACCACTTAAAAATACCACACTGTATATAAATTGTATTACTTAAGTTTAAGATATGATTTATAATATGTTGGGGATTAATTTGCAGAAATAACAAAGTTATTATGAAATTTTCTCTATTTTATACATTCAATAAATTGAATCATAGGCAGCCATGAATTAGTAAACTAAAATATATATTGCAGTGAGTATAACTTATTCTTGAGCCATAATATACTTTTTACATATTAAATAGAAAGCTGTAAAAATTTCTTTGGACATTTTGAATTATAATTTTTACAGTAGATATATTTTTATAAGTTAATTTTTCATTTCTATAAAAATACCTGAATTGTCAATGTCTTCTTCAGCATAATATTCTAACTCGTGCAATAATGATGCTGCTTCCATAACTCTTTTCTTTAACAACAAAGCCTGCACTAAAAGCGGCAAAACTTTAAGACATACAAGTGTAGCGTGAATAGTTGAACAAATTCTACTTAAAACAAAACCTATTGTTATAGTACGTTCAATTTCAGATCGTACAAATCTGAAATGAAAAAAATTATTAGCACCATTACTGTTCTAGAAAATGTGTACAGAGAAAATGTATAGGAAAAATCCTTTTGTGAAATCTATAATATGAGTATATGAAATGGTATCAATTTTCTTAAGTGCTTAAAAATAATTCATATACCCTAAAACTGAAGATTTGTGATGCTGTTAATTGACTATAGATGGCATCACCAGTATGTCCTTATGGTTATATTTAGCTTAGCTAAATAGCTAGTGAACCGCATATATTTACCGCATGGGATATATGCTGCTTAGGCTATATAAAATCAAACGGATATTCAAACAGTGAATTGTATGACAAATCCACCTATGCTAATGAATTGAACCCATAAATAAATATAGATAATATTGAAATTCCAATATCGTATCAACCATAACATTGTTTCTTCAGGTTTTCCTGAAGATAATCGTGTGTTGGCTTTTCTTTTTGCAGACGTTTCGTCGACTAGCTCTAGAAGATGCTAAGAATAAAATGACATGTAGCTCTCACAAGTGCTAGACAAAAAATAATGGATTTTCGTAGTTTACCGACATATATAGCGTGGTCAGGCACCAATAGGAAACCTTAATTCAGTACGCAGATTCTTAGCAATGCACAGCAGGACGTATCTCTTGCGCAGCTTGGCAATTTCGACATAGTTTTCAAAGAGGAAGCAAGAGGAAACCCATTATATATTTCAATGGACTCTCTTATTATTCTAGGGTAGTAGTTAGAAGATTTGGCGAGAATTTGTATGTCCTCAAAAAGAATATCATGGCTTGTTTCTAATTTATGTTCTGCTAATGGAGATATAGAAAACTGTTTGAGACGGGTTTACCTTTCGTGTTCTCTACAGAGAGTGGAGACCATTCTCTTTGTCTGACCTATGTACACTAAGCCACATGTACATGCAATTCTGTATATTCCAGCAAATTACAAAGGAATTGAATTTATCGAGGAAGGAATGATTTCGCTGATTTTGATCGAAGGTTGGAAAATAGTGTTGATACAATGTTTGCGGACTAACATCTTCCCTGTCGTGTTTTGTTCATATGGCAAGTAAGCATGGCCAATAATATTCAAGTACTGGCTAGGAGGAGAGGGATTTTTAAAATGCTGGATGGCCCTTTGTATAACCGAAGATTTGTACCCTTTGGCCATCAGTATTTTTGACCTTACAAAGTTCAGATAAATTGTCTTTTTCGCTGAGATTGAACGCTCTGTAGGCCAGAGAATTTACTACTGACATTTTCTGAGAAGGGTGGTGTGAAGATATGGTGTGGAGGTACCTATTAGTGTGCGGGGGCTTGCGATAGACTGCATGGTCCAGTGTGCCATCAGCACACCTTACAACCAGGACGTCCAAGAACGAGATTACCTCGGGATTCACTTCTTCATTGCCTCCAACCCGAGGATTACTTTATCAACTATGTGTGCCATAATCATCTGGTGAACCATGGAATAATTACACAAAGTAATGTAAACTCTTTCACGAACCAAAATTAAATCACTAGTAGCTGTTCACACGTGGAGGTTTGTAACCTTTTCCAGATTCCTCCGATTCACCATATCTGATCTGACTACTGAAATATTGGCTCCTATGCCTATCATAAACTGGTATCTCTTCTTCCCAATACTTCTAAACTACTATATTCTGGGGCCTTCTTTCATACCCACCAATATGTACCCCTTAGCATTGGTCATTATTGGTATCTGATTTTTGTTGGCATCTCAGGAAGGCTCCATTCTCACTAAACAATTTCTGCAAATGTGCTCCTCATTTCCACACCTGTAGAATACAATTAAGCTTCCTGAGCTAGTTTAGCTTCCATTATTACTTCTTATTTGTACTTCCCTTTATATCTGTTGTGTATAGCTTCAAATTTGAGAACTGCACTCATGGCTTCCCATAATTTTATTGCGGGTCATTCTGTATGGCTAGTGATATTCGGGGTCTGTAAGGCCATTAACAAACATGTTCACTGCGATGCTACACATTCTTGTAAGTTTCCCCACTCTTTCGTTTCCGTACTTTTAGTTGGGCTTTGAACATGGTTTTCAAGTGGTAATCCCCAAACCTTTATTTCAGGTCCTGTACCAGAGTTACAAATTTTCCCATGGTATTCTTGGAAATATAGTGTAGAATGTACTGTGCCTTGTAAAGCCATGGTGAGGTTTATCTCTTTATCTGTGTCATCTCATTATACTCAACAGCCATTTCAAATTGCGGCATAAAAAGTATCTACGACGATGTTCCATCAAATTTGGGTATCTTTATCCTCTGGCCAGTCGGTTAAACTGGTACATGCTTTCTTTGCGTGCTTTTTGATATCTTCTTTCCAGGCTCCAAACTCTTCCCTGTGGCCTTGTATTTTTTATTCAAACTTTTTATTTGTATATTCCATCATCATTGACTTTTTATTCAAGTTTGCCAAATTTCTAGAATTTTCTACCAGCGTCTGCTCCATTTTTATCTCAAATGTTCTGAATTTTTCTTAAATTAATCTGGAATTTTCCTTAAGTTTACTTTCTAAACTTTGAGAATTTTGTTTTGCTTTCCAAATTTCTAGAATTTTCTACCAACCTGTTCAATTTTTGTTTCAAATATTCTGGAATTTTCTAGAATAAATCTGCAATTTTCCTATAGTTTACTTTCTTAATTTCTAGAATTTATATTCCAGAGTTTATAATCTACATATATTTCACAGTCGATTTAAACCTGACGTTTATTTCTTTAAAAGCTGCATCCTAACAATCTGAAATAAAAGTGAAAATAATATGTGTAAAAATTACCCTCAGTTTTTGGTAGTTTATTGAGAATGAGTTTTGAAAAAATTTTGATATTTAAAAAATGCTACTAAGCTTTATGAATATGAATTTTTTATGCTTGTAATTTATTGAGGCCTCTATAATAGTCTGTACTTTTTAAATTGTTTTTTTTTTTACTTTTAATCAGAGCTAGTGAAGTCTCTGAGTAGCCAATCTGACGATGGCCAATGTATATCGGCCGAAAGCTTATCAACAAGCTCGTTCTTCTCAGAACAAAGAAGCACATATGTGGGATAAAACTCAAAAATCATCTTTTCCATACTACACCCGCGAAAGCATCCATACCAACATATACATATATATATATATATATATATATATATATTTATACATATATACGAAGAGAGTGAGGTACGCAGTGGCCATCTATGAAATAATGGCTGGACTAGAATGTAATTCATCTTAACTCAAATACAGGAGACACATGAAATTTTTATTATTATAGGCTTTATTTCACATATGAACACTGTATGGGCATGTAATACATTTTAAAGGGATTCAAACTTTTAATATAGTCTAACCCATACAGTTACTACGGACAAGCACGTGAGGGTTTTGGTTTATTTACTTAATGATTCTTATCTTTTTTTTTTAAATAAATAATTTGTATCTAATTGATGGGTATAATTCTATAAACATTGAACATTTTCGAAAAAACATCTGCAGGCTAGCTCCATACAGAGGTCTCACTTTTTTATGATGTGCTCCGTAGTCAAAGGGCTAAAGATATGCTATTCAATCTTTGTCTTAAGTTCAAATCTCTATATAACTCTCTTAAACTATATATGTAGGGCACCTCTCAGAATACTTAATCCTAAAATTCTAAAATGTGGTAGCCTAGTTTAATGAGTAGATAATTGGGATATATGGATTCTAACGTTATTACCTGGCTGAAAATATAGCAGAATACATCTTAACTACAGCAAATAACTCTTGAGATTCTACTGCAGATTTCTTTTTATGACATATTCTTAGAGCATGAACTTCCAAACCAACACTTAAAGATTTTCTACCCATATGATGAGCAACTAATATCATATTTCCGTAAGCTATACAAATTTTATAAAAGTCCATTTTAGATTTAAGACACATGTTTAGACTCCAGGCTGCAGCTAATTCTGCATCTTCCCACATTTCCAAGTCCTATATTTTAAAATTAAAAAGTAAAATTTTTAACATATCAACTGCCTATTACAAGTTAACTCGTATTTGGCGATCTGGCTCAGAACTCTACATACTTTTCATACTAAGTTAAGAGTATATTCGAAGCAAATATGTGCAACTGATGGATAGTAGAGTTCTAGGCACCTCTGTCGTCAGAAAAAAATCATTTTAAAGTCATTTTCATTTAAATTCAGAAAGATATATTTAGATATAGAATATAATCCTTGACTGATTAAAATGCAGATAGAAGTATGCAGATGAATAAAAAAGGCCGCACTCACCCTCCTTAAAATGTAAAATTTTTGTAAAACAAAAAAATACGTTTACAAACCATAAAAGTCAGAGCAAGTTTTTTCTGGTACCCTATAGAAACCAAAATTGGTATATTTGAAACAAAAATTTCAAAATGCTAGTATTAATTAAGCTGCTAATATTTTGATCATATTCCAAGTCCTTCCATATGGTTCCCAGTATACCAGAAAGGAAGGCAATCCTGTACATACCAATTAATAGATAAATAATTATTTTAGGACAAATACTTACAATAAATAAATTGCATAGTAAAGAAAGGCATTCTGAGACGTTGTCACAAAATTCTGCCTCATAACCCTCTACATAAGAATAGATCATCCTAGGAAATACGTATAACCCCACAGTTTGTTTAAATTCTATACATCTAATGTAGCATTTTATTACATTTTTATTTGTTGGAAATGGATAACCTAAAAATTAAATCAATTAGAGTAAGCATACTAATATTTTATAAATTCTCACCATATAAAACCATAGCTTGTGTAAAACATTCATATGCTTCCTTCATTTGTCCCAACTCTAAACGGCAACTGCCAATTAAAGTTTTAATTTTTCCTATCATCAAAGGTATCTTCCATTCTTGTTCTTCTTCATCTATATTCATTTTCTTGCTCTGCGGGTAAAATATATTTATTCAATTAACAGTTCTACTAAAATATATTATGAATATTATTACTTTTCTTTACAACATTCCGAGTAGTTAGTTTCTTAAGGTCCTATCTCTATAAACCATAGTGTAAGCATTCTTATATCCTTTACGCCAACTCTAGTATACCCCAAAAATAAATTCACACCATTTTCCACAACTATATTTTAAAACACATCTTATTTGGGCCCTTATGTCATTAATTAACTTTCCATATATTCTTCAATTACTTACTGAACTTTAATTCTTGTTAACTTTACATTTACACTATTTGGTCTGTTACATTCTTTTCTGCATTCATAACTGTGGAGATCCAAATGGTGCCTCCATATAACTATTGTCTCTTAAAAGACCTCCCCTCCTTTTATCGTAAATAACAAATTCAATTATGCTTTTTTTACTTTCACTTCGTATCCAAATATATTTTTGTACTTTCAAATAATGTATGCTTCTTTCCAAGGAAACTTTTATTAATCTATGACAATTTATACTTCTTCTAAATTCCCCATACCATACCATACTACCCTCTGTTTTCACCATTTTCATAACTAATAAACTACTTAAATCGCAGTATATTTATCTGTAATATATCTGTTATTTATCCTACTTCACTCAAAATTTTATCATTTTTCACTTTTGGAATCAACTGGTCCATAACCCCTTAACATTGGAAACTTCTGATGCTCATATGAAGTCAGACCAACCTAGAGATCATTCACAATAATTATTACTACTCATTTACTGTCTGTCATTCTATTACTCCCAGGGTTGTCAGATTTAAAATTTTGATTCGCAGGTCAAAACTGGAAAAAGCACACGAGTGCTTTAAGAAAAAGTTATTTTAAATTAATTATTAAAAAAATATTGTTTCTAACGCATATAAAAATAATAAACGACATTCATTACCACAAACCTTAGTATAAATTAAGTTTGAATTACTTAATTTTACACTATAAATCCAGCGGGTAATTCGAGCTTTTTTAAATGATCTATCCTTTAAATTTTTTTAATAATTATAACCATTAACTTGAATTTCTAAATATTGAATACATTGATTCGTACACTGTCGAAGTGGTAACATCTGGTGGACAGTGCTCCGTAACGTGTCTTTTTTCACTGGTGTGATACAAAATTTAACGTATTTAATTTTCATTTATATATTTAATAATTTGATTTAATTTAATTTTATTCATCAAATTATTTAGATTTGATGATTAGAGACAGTCCCAGGGGTGCTGCGGCACCTCCCGGTGATAATATTAATATTGATATTCCTCCGTTATATTTGTTATTTTAAAATACTTGTGATAATATTATATCAAAGATGTCAATCAACCTGTTGATTTGTAATGACGTCAACTCGCACCGTACTTTGTGGAGGAATGAATACAGTGATCAATATGGTATTGAAATTCTCTATTAATTTAAAGACTTATGTACTGCCGATAGTTTCTATTTATATTCCTACGTTATATTCGTTATCTTTAAATCCTTGGGATAATATTATATCAAAGATGTCAAAAAACTTGTTGAGTTGTGTTGATAAAATGATCAATATGGTATTGAAATTAATGAAATGTTTGAAAATTACAATATGGTAGTACTAAATGACGGATCTCCTACGATTGTAACAAGACCTTCATTTCGAAACTTAACGGTTGATATAACATTCGCTTTAAATATGGCATTACAGTGTACGCGGAGGACTCATATTGATAGTCTCGGATCTGACCAATTTCCGATAATTATTGAAGTAAATTTTGCATGTCAAAACTCTAAGTCCTTTCCAAATGGTAAATATAATACAGCAAAAACTGATTAGTATAAATATAATGATAGTTTAAATCTAAAGTTTTTTAAATACCTCAGATAACATTATCGTTCAACGCTTGTATGACGACTTTGAGTTTATCATTACCAATGCAGCAAATGAAAATATCCCTTTGAAAATGATTAATATTAAAAACTTTTTAAATCTCACACCATGGTGGAATGAACAGTGTTCTATTCATGTCGCTAATTACAAAAAAACATCTGCTGAAACAAAATGTTTTCTTAAAAGGACAAAAATGGTAGGGTGGATAAAATATTGCAACTCACTTAACAAGCAAACCCCCTTATCTGAGGTATGGAAAAAAAGGAAAAGGTTTTAAAAATATTTCTTTCAATGACACCCAGTAACACTCACCAATACCAGAAAATTTAATTGATTTTTCGACAGTCCTTGCTCCATCTTATGTACCTTTTAAACAAGAGAGTATTGGAACTTTTGAAAAACATACTATCATGAATCAGTTTACAATGAAAGAACTGAAATGTGCAATCAAGAAAAATTCTAAGGATACATGTCCAGGTTTGGACAATATCACGTACTCTATGCTTTTTAATATACCAGATAAATTGAAAACAGTTCTTTTATCCATATATAACAAGATTTCGTCTTGTATATTGAAAACCTTGGAGAAAATTATCAAACTTAGACAAGAGCATTTTGTGGAAAGTAACAATATTATTCCCCAATATCATTATGGTTTTAGGAAATGTAGAGACACCATAGACTGTATTACATCTCTGATAGTGGATATAGATAATTGTTTTACTGATAGATCTATCCTTTTAGCTTTGTTCATTGACTTGTCCTCTGCTTATGATAATGTAGACAAAAATCTTTTAATGAGAAAATTAAAAGAATTAAAAGTACCTGAACCATTAATGTATCAAATATCGTTTCATGTTGTTGAGGATTACCTCAGGGGGCAATATTAAGTCCTATACTTTTTATATTATACACCATAAATCTAAAATATTATCTTTCTAATGATGTTTCCATTTTGCAATATGCGGATGACATTTACATATATACAACTGTTAAGAGTATAAATGAGGGTAGAACTACCTTGAGTAGGAACATGTACGCATTAGATTATTGGCTATACGACAGCAACTTTACATTAAATGATAACAAATCAAAAATTGTTCCGTTCACTAGAAAACGAAATGTTATTTTTGAAACTTCATGGAAGTTATACAATCATACTTTGGGAATTAATTACTTGGAAAACGCACGTGAATGATCTAATTGCAAAATGTGAAAATGGCATAAACTTTATAAGAAGTTTTAGTAAAACTTGATGGGGAGGCCACCCTTCCATAATAATATTAGTTTGTCATGTCATTGTTATCAAATACTTTACGTGGAAAGATAAAAGTGATTCAAGGTAAAGTAATGAGACTGTCCTTGGGTTCACTTAGATCGACTCACGCTTTGAAAAGTGAATGTGGTTTAATACCTTTATGTTTGAGACGAGATATGTTATACAACCATTATTTGATTAAAAAGATATATTTTGGTAGTGATAAAATAAACATTCCATTAAGGAACATTAGGGAGATGCAACCGAATATAAAAATCAACTGCAATATTCCAATATTCAAATATCATACAAATACAAATAATAACTTTTAATATTCATACAGTCATTCCTGATTATTCTGAAATTTCAGACATATTCCAAGTTCAATTTACAGATGGATCTTATTATGAATCTACTGGGGTTTCAGATGCTGCAGTTTATTGCTCGAAGTACGCTTGTGAGGCATGTTATAAATTGATCCCGAGTACATCTTCTTTCACTTCAGAACTAATAGCTATATCACTTCGGAACTAATAGCTGTATCACTTGCCCTAGACTTGATTGATACTATGGTGGAGAAAAATTGCTTGGTAATGTTGGATTGTAAATCGGTTATTTAATTACTAAATAGCGATAAAGTCAATAAATGTTATATTGGTAGTCAAATAAAATACAGAATTTATTTAAAATAAAGTTTATGATATAAAATTAGTCTTTTATGGTGCAGGGATCATCTTGGCTTGCAGAGCTGATATTTTAGCGAAAAATGGGGCTTCCTTTGAGGAGCCTGTGAATTTTTAAACAAATTGTACTTATGCAATCTCTTTCACAAATAAAAACAAAATAAGTAAATGGAATATGTGTTTCAAAGAAATATCTAAAGCGAAAGGTAGATTCTACTATCAAATTAAAAATAACTTTTCAAAGACTTCTTGGTTCAATACTAGTGTACACTCCAGAGATACAGTGTCATTATGCAGATTACGTTTTGACCATGCCCTAGTACCTGCTTACATGTTTATGATAGGTAAATTAACAAGTCGGAATTGTGACTGCGACTTTGAGACGCTGGCGATGGTTCAACACATTTTAACAAATTGTCCCAAATATTACCACCAAAGAATGAAATTAAATATACCATACAATGATAATGCGATTGAAATACTAACAAATAAAAATAACTTTTCTAGAATAATTTAATTTATAAAAGATATAAAGATGCAAATATAAATAGATTTTAAAAGAGCGTATGGAGTCTTTCTGAGATATGAGTGCTGTATACTTCAAGAAGTTGGTGGGTCAGTTTGTTTTTTTTTTGTTCCATAAGTTTTCTTCTGTAAAGGTTAAATTTTGAATGACTGTGATGGTTTTTAAATAATATTGTATAATTTCCTTTCTTGTTTTAGATTAATACTATCGCGCCCAATAGGCCACATGGCGAAAAGTTGCGCGTTATAAATTAATTTAAAAAAAAAATATTGAATAGCTACATTTACTAGTTATTTTATTATTATTAAATTATCAAGGTTGTTACAATTTTGTACAACACATCACACCATCTAAATTTCAAACAACGAAATAAAGTACTTAAATACAAGTATTCCTATGAATTATGTTTTGTCAATATGAAGGCAAAGCTTAAATACCTTGCCGACACACATTTTTGTTTGGCCAATATGAAAGTAAAAGTCAAGACTCGTGAGATTGACCAATGACAATGCAGAGTTTAAAACTGCAAAACGTAGTGTAACTTCAAGCATAACGAATGCACAAAGAGCAAATATTTAGGTGATAATTTTAAATCTGTACATAATTAAGCCAACCGGACATTTGGAAGCAAGTTATTGCCCTTTTGGGACTACCTTATATTTATTATTTATTTACTTCAATACCATATTAATCTATTTACAGACACATCTTCAAGTTCATAATTCGTATGAATATTACCTACAAAATACATACAATATTCAGTGTAATGGGCTTGTGGGGTTATTATCTATATGAAGGTTTTACCAGGTGGAAATTGTGTAGAGGCTTTGACAAGTACCAACGTTTCGTCCACTGTTGCAAGGGACATTTTCAAGGCAAGTTTACTTCAAGCGTTGAAGTAACGTCACTCTCCTTGTGAATGTGCCTTGCAATTGTGAAACATCGGCACTTGTCCGGGTCTCTACAAGGTTTACATATAAATGTATAGAATATCAGCACAAAGCAAGAAAAGAAGCCACAAACATTGATATAAAAACAGAGCAACAAAAGAAAAAAGAACATGAAAATAGAAGAAATTCTAAATTGATCCAAAACTCTAGTTGATTTAACTCCACCAGCAACAAACAAAATCTAATTAAAGATAAGGAAAATATGTCGGCATTTTGTGTGTCACTATCAGCAACAAGATTGTAATTGTTTATAATTCTCTTAGATAAGTGCATCTAGAACCTGCTCCAGGGACAAAGAAATTTAGATGGTCTTCATCTCTTCCTTCGCAAATGTTAACATATTCATCTCAAGCGTAACCCATATTGACCCCAACATAGGAAACTCTCAATACATTGTGATCCTCATCAACCTTCTCTAGATCACCTCCAATTTAAGAATGTGACAATACTAGAAAGGTGACCAGATAACACTGCAATACACATAATATTCATAGAATCTCTTCAACATCTACACTCCGACACTGCCTTTTAAGCTTATTACGCATTTAGTTTACACTGCCTCACTCTAAAACAACAAGACATTCATTTAATTCTGTACGTATACTTCCATGGTCACAGTAGATATCCTCAGGTTTTCTGGGAAATAACCATGTACTGGCTTTTATTTTTGCCAATGTTTCATCCACCGTTGTAGGAGACCATATCAAGATATGTAAATCATAAATGTGCTAGGTATGCAAAAGCACTTTTGCTCGTGCTAGTCATAAACTCTATAACTAGCACTTTTGAAAGCTACATGTTAATCTACACCTAGCACTTTTAAAAAGTACATGGCAGTTTACGCCTAGCACTTTTAAGAGCTACATGTCTTGATAATGTGCCCTGCTCCAGTGGACGTAATGTCAGCAAAAAAAAACCAACACATGGTTATCTCCTGGAAAACCTGAAGAAGACTTTCATTTATCCACATTCTTTAAAGTCAATTCTTTCATGTTTATTTTCTATTTGGCAAGTACTTAAAATAAATGGTAGTACAAAAATTATTTTCCATTTTGATTTTGATTATGATAATGATCAAAACGAAGTTAGTAAGAAAGTCGACTCGAGATACAAAAATATCTAACTAACCGACTGGTCATTAAATTGAACCTATATTAATAATCTTAAATAAATTGGACAATAACATTATTAGTGGGGAGTTAAAAATGTTTTTGTTCAGTGTCAAAAATGAGAACATTTTAACTACTGCAGTTGAAGCTCCATAAACTGTGCATTTTTTCACCATTTCGTTGATTATAAATACATTCATAACTCTGCCTTGTTTGTGAAATAGTGATACACGATCTATGTAGTATGGAATAAGATCTTCAATTAATCTCAGTATTAAAAATGTTATACTATAATTTTACCTTTACAAAATTTGTTGCATCATCTAATATACGCATTGCATGAGGAATATTGTAGGTTAAAATACAAACGTATGCATACTCTAACATTGTATCCATCTGTTTTTCAACAAGACCTGCAATAAAAAAGTACAATATTTCAATTTCAATATTTAAAAAAAATACTTACCTGCACCTCTACAGTGGTCTAACATCTGTGAATACATCGAATTTAAAATTTGGGCACACTGACAATTAGTAAAGTCGGCATTGGAAAATGTTCTTGCAAGAGAATTACTCCGTCTTAGCCGACGAATAGTGGTAACACCCAAGAAATCATTCTTTAAATACACTAAAAAGAAAAATTATATATTATATATATATA
>JAWQRN010000127.1:0-37181 GCA_033557685.1 Sperchopsis tessellata
ATATAGTTTTTGAATTGTAATTATTTACAATGTCTTCGATTCTAAAAAATCAAATTTCTAATGTTCTTTTATGGAATGAACCCAATATAGACATTGTATGTATTTGTGAAACTTTTTTAAAAAAAGATATTCCGTTCAACCTTTCAAATTTCAATGTTTTTAGACAAGACAGAACTGATGCAGAGGAGGCGTGGCTATCTTGGTGAAGAAAAACATTATATATTCTACCCTTACCATTCGACACCTGACCCGTAACTCCCTACAACTAATTGGTATTTATTTGTCGAATCTACACATTTATTGTCTCTACAATCCACTTCCATGTATCGTGCTCAGAATGGGACCGTATCTTTAAAGATTTAGAACACCCTTTTTTCCTTTTGGGGGATTTGAACGCAAACCATATCTCCTGGGGAAGTTCAAACGTAAATACCAATGGCAGGAACTTATATAATGCCATTTTCGCTTCAGATATTTGCGTGATCAATGATGGCACAGCATCTCGTTTTAACAACCCTGATTCTCTAAACAGTGTGATAGACCTGGTGATTAGTTCTGGTAATATTTCACAATACTTGACTTATAATAATCTGTCTGACACATTCTCTAGTGATCATTTCCCTTCCGTGGTTTCCATGGTGGGACTTAATGCACATGCATTATATAACCCCCCCCATTTCAGCGTAAATTTGCTTTTCATAGAGCTAATTGGACGAAATATCGTAATTGTTTTCTACAATCGTGGATCCAAATCTCGAATGCATCTTATGAAGGGTTCTCTACTGCCGTGGAGTTTGCTGGTAGGTCGGCTATTCCGGTGTCTTCACAGCATGCAAAATACCGCCCTATATGTTGAGAGTAGAAGATGGGTGTTTCAGAAATACAAACTTGATTCTTCATTGGAAAACTTTGTTGAAGTTAAGAGGCATAAAGCTATTGCTAGGAAGGTTATTAGATCCGCAAAAGCCTCTTCCTTTAGAGGGTTTTGTACAATTTTAAATAGGGACTCTAATATCTCTTACGTATGGAGGAAGATTAAGGCTTATTCAATTGGTACGTCTGTGACTACACACTGTAGTCCTCCTAATTGCAAAAAGGCATTCCTACATTTACTGAACCAGCTTGCCCCTCCAACTGTGTTTATGGAATCCTCTATACCATATGTTTTTAACCGTTTCACATTCCCTTGTATAACGCTTAGTGAGTTGGATTCAGCTGTTATGTTGCGAATAGATTCCGCTGCTGGCAAGGATAATATCAATTATAGCATGTTGAATTCTCCACTGGCTGGGAGGAAGTGTTTGTGCAATTTTTATAACTCTATTATGAATGGATGTACTTTTCCAAGATATTGGAAAGAATATGTTATCATTCCTGTAATGAAACTTGGGAAAGATCCTAATCTTAGTAACAGCTACAGGCCGATCACCTTATCCTCATGCGTTGGAAAATTCTTAGAAATTATCATATCTGCCCGTCTTGAGTGGTATGTTGCACACAATGGTCTTCTGAGAGAACATCAGTTGAGTTTTCGAAAAGGGCGCGGTGTTTTGGACTGTGTGGCTTCTTTTATGACATCCACAATGTTGGCTTTTAAAAGAGGAAATTTTTGCTTTGGCGGTTTTTCTTGATATGTCTTCGGCATATGATATGGTAGATCCAGATGTACTTTTACAAAAGATGAACGGGATGCGTGTCTCACAGAATATTATTGCGTATGTAAACCAACTTCTAAGAAACTGAAATATCTGGGTAAAAAGTCCTATAGATGGTCAACTTATTGGCCCTCAAATATCCAGTAGAGGTCTCCCTCCAGGAGCTTCCATCAGTCCCCTGCTATTCAATTTGTCTCAAATATGGACAGTTGTTTGAAAGACCAGGTGCAATTTCTTCAGTATGCAGACGATTCTGTTATTTATATTTCTGGTCAAAATATTCAAACAATGATTGAAAAGATTAATGCAGCTCATAATAATCTCAATTCCTGGCTGGACAGGCATTTCATGGAAGCATCTCCTCATAAGAGTCAGGCGATAGTATTCAACAAGTCCAGATCTAACATTGTACCTGGAGATATAAGTCTTCATTCAGATCTCATTCCTTGGAAATACAGTGTGAAGTACTTGGGTATCTGTTTTGATTCACAATTGAAACTTCGGGAACAGGTTGTGACCTCGGCAGGCAAAGCCTCCAAAGGCCTCAATCTTAGCAAGTCTTTGGCAAACACTAACTGGGGTGCGGATTCAAAAACTCTATTATCAGTCTACAAAGCCTTAATAAAATCCCATTTGGATTATGCATCATTCTTGTTTCTTCACCTTACGAAAAAACAGGCATCGCAACTAGATCGGATCCAATATACAGCCATCGGGATATGCATGGGATACATGAAATCTACACCTATTCCCGTACTGCTTTCTGAGACAGGAGAATTCCCTCTCCAGCTTAGAAGGCTGGTACTTGCAACAAAGTTTCTTCTGAAAAATATGTCTCTTAAACGAAATGCCATAATAACGAATATGAGTCAGCTAACAAACGTAGGTAATTACTACTCTCCTAGGAGAAAATGTTTGGTGTTTCTGGTTGAGTCCTATGATTTAATTTTGGAAAGAGGATTATTTCCCCAGTAACGTTCCCCTGTTTCCATTATCTTTGAAAAATTGACATCAGAAGCCACCTGGGAGGCAGGTGGCTTCTGATGTCAATTTTTCTGATTTGGACATATCTAAGGATAGGGATGCTCTCCCACTTGTTACTCAGTGTCAGTTTTCAACCATAATTCAAGGTCGTTGGCCAGGTCATTCATATTTCTTCACTGATGGCTCTCTAACCCCCTCCCCGAGAAGGGTAGGGTTTGGAGTGTTTTCTGCTCGACTTGGTTCTTGTTTGGAAGGCCGATTGCAAGACAGTTTTTTATATTCTCGGCAGAGTTGATTACAATATACCACGCTATGAGGCTTATACAAGATAATGAGTCAAGAAACTCAGTTATATTTACTAATTCTATGTCTGCTATATACAAAATAAAGAAAAAATGAACATCAGCTAATTCGCATTATATTTCATTAAAAATTAAAGATATGCTATTGCAATTGAAATTAAAGGGCTTCGACATTTCTTTAGCCTGGATACCTGGTCATCAAGGTATTTCAGGGAATCTTCAGGCTGACTTGTTGGCCAACAACGGAAGGAATGGTGATTACATATTGAATTATGGGTTTACACGCATGGATATTTTTGCTGTGCTGAACAAAGCGATTTGGCACAAGTGGAGAGTTTTTTGGCTGGAGGTTACACGAACAAAAGGTCGCTGGTATGCGGGCATTGAGGAGGTTCCTAGGCGACATCCTTGGTTCAAGGATGTTCAATTTTCTAGTCGGAGACATATAATCAACATACACAGACTCAGGTCCAATCATTTGAAATCAGCTGCCTACCTTTCCCGACTCAATATTGTGGAGTCACCACTTTGTGCTTGTGGAGAAGTTGCTGATTCTGTTCACCTGTTTTTTGAGTGTACTCTATTGAGGACTCAATCAGATGTCTTGATGAGAAGCTTGGCTGAGTTGAAGCATCCTCTTCCATTTAGCCTTCAATCAATCTTGGGTAATTTAAATGCAGAAACTTGTAAGTTCATTAATAATTTCATCACTAGTTCAGGCCTAAATCTATAATAATTACAATGGGATTCTACGCTGATTTAATTTTAAAAGATTCAACTTACTCCACCACATCCTGTTACATATTCTTTTTGCAATCACCAGAGTACAAACCCATTTAGTGTAAAATGCCTCATAAGTTTAATCAAGGGATTTTGCCCTTACTGGATACTGGGATTCGACTCAGTCGATGACCCAAAAAAGGATCTACTACTACTACTAATCTGTGATTAGATGATATGCTATGGTGATTTTTTTGATAAACTAGAAAGTTCAAATAACAGGGAATCCTATTGAAATCTTATACAATAGAATTATTGTGGGCTCTAATTAACACAGAATTCGAATTATCAGAGTATATTTATATGCATTTTTAATAGGCAGTTACGATCTTACGATCACATTATTGGAGGAATCAAATTAAGCAAGGTTAAAATTTATGAAGTTTAACTTCTGAAGAATAATAATGTAACAATCAGAAAGACTAACTTTTAGGACTATATAAGTTTTAAAAAAATCATCAATACAGTTGAATTAGATTGTTTAGTTTAATCTATTAATGTTTTAAAATGTATGGGAGTGTCCCATGAATGGATTACCATTATTTTGTAGTCACGAAAGATGAAAACTAAAATCGGAAATGGTTTTTTTGCAAACATACCAAGTTAAAGTGGGGATGATCAAACCACCATTTCTTAAAGTGCCGAGATAATGCGATTATAAAGTTTCTATCAGACTAAATATGAAGTATTTCATTAACTTTCAGAATGTCTGTTTAATAGATGCATTTTGTTTTAATGTCCAAGTCTACGTAACTACTAGTCAAGGATATAATTGGATGAATTCAAAGATATTGTGAAGAACTGGAAACAAATAATTTTAAAATATTTTATAAGTAAACTGAACAGTTAGTAACTGTTAATCTGATTCAACTTCCCTCTACGAAATTAGTTGAAGTTCTTTGAATCTTTAAAATGATAATCTTATAAATTATAAATAATACAACATATTAATTATATCTTATTCTACTCTTTATTTAGGTGAAAGATGGTGGAAGGGGCGTGAAAAGTGCTTACAAAGAATTTAGATCTAAATTAAGAGATTCTCAAGGTCCTCAGCACTTAGAAAATGGCTTAGATATTTCATTGGATAAACCTAGGTCAGCACCAAATTCACCTACTGGAAAAAGACGAACATCTGGATTTAGCATACCTACGGCCACGTATAGAAAAGATACTAGTCTAGCATTCAAAAGTTCAGGAAACGACAGGTCAGTTTCTTACCACCAGTAGCTGTTTGGTGTTGGTCATGTGCATGTCTACATTGCCTCTGAAAGCATTGTTCATCTTAACACTCTTGCATTTGTGTGCTACTGTATTTGTCTTTACTCCCATATATAAATATGTATGCCTATGCTATCATTTATTAAGTTTTATTTATTTAATTTTTATTCTGATCTTATTTTTACTTTGCAACCCAGTGATATTAGCTGTATATGGACCTTGAACAATTTTATTTAATGTCCTATTTTTGTTATACTTTAGAAATAAAAAATATTAATTATTTTGTGATTGTATTATTATGTAGAAACTACCTTTAGCTTATCATTTGAAATAGTTGAGGGTACCATAACAAATATAAACAACGTAGTGCATGCTAGAGTGACGCAGCTCAAAAACTAAATAACATATGACAATATAATAAACAACAAAAAAGTTTATGGACATTGTAGAACACATCGCAAAAGGAAGTTCGATAACTCAAATAATTATGTGCACAAGTGCAACATATTTCTTGATAATATAATTTTTTTATCGGTTTATTGACTAATAAATTTTCAATCTTATAACACTAGCCTACTTATTATTTTGTATGATAACTTTTGTGGTAACCTTTTTTATTTGTATCATTAAAATTGTCAGAAATTTAAGTAGTTTGTAGTTTTATAGTAAAAATTTAACTCTCTTTTTGTTTAGCCAACAAAACGCAGATATTTTTCATAAGACATGTTATATTTGTGATCTTGTTCTATTAAAAAATTCTTTTAGAATAATATTACCCTATTGTTGGTCCACTTATACACAATACAAAATAAGTATAGAAAATAATAAATTACAGTGGATATTTATTGTATACTAACTAAAATATAATTGGTCAAAACCTTAATACAATTTTAAATTAACGTATCAAATGGAGCAAATAACATGATAAATGTTCTACTAAAATTGCTATCTATAGTAATATATAACAAACACAATTTTTAAACTATCATGTGTGATACTAACTGAATGATATAAATTTCATTAAAAGTACTACATTTTAAAAATACTTTAATGAAGCTATAATCATGATCAAAGTATAATATAAACATCTATTCCCTTATTACATTACATTATAAATAAAAATTTTCTAGTTCTCGAAAACTATGCATTATTTTATATATGTTGATATTGATTTTTCCAAGTTTCATTCTCTTATTTCTAAAATTAAACGCAAAAAAGAGTATGCCAGTTTTCATTTTACACCAGGTATAAAAAGTCCATGATTTTTTTATTGTTTTCTTTGTTACATTATTTCTTGTTTTACATTCACGATTTTATAAATCTTTAATGTAAACAATATTATTTTAATTTTCCACTAAGTATGTTTCTGCACCTGTTAAGATATTTAACACACTTGACATCTGTGGGCGTAAAAAATATGATAGTGAATTACTAGGTAGCAAAATGAAAAATTATGGCATTGGAATTGGTACCATTTGAAATATAAAGGTTTAGTCTATCAAATGACAAGTTTTTTAAAAAAATAACAATTTGAATCACAATTGAATTAAATGCTACCAAAACTTTTCAAATGAAAATAGTTAATGTGCCAAACACAATTATAACTATAAAAATTCAGTCAGTTCAGTTTAGTTTTGTATGTCCTACATAACCAAAATATAATGTTGCACAGGTCATATTACCACAAAACTATGTTACAATTTGACTTTCACTTATATTTATAAGCTTTTTATTTTAAAAGTAATTATAATTATTAATTTTAATATTATCTTTGTCATTTAAAGTTTAATTTATTTTTTCTTTCTTTCTTAATCTTTTTCCTCATGTACCCTTGATGGGTGTCGAGATGTTAAAGGTTCAATTTATTTGTAAAGTAGATAAAATTATTTCAAAAATAAATGTTTTATTTATTTAATTGATAAGATGCAAATGTGTGCAGTTTATTAAACTATCAATCATAAAATTTAATTTGTAATTCAACATAATCTCAAATAATATACATAATAAATATTATCTAAGATCACTCTTGCTGAGTTTTCGTTAGTGTGGATTGCGATGGAAACACTTGTTTGTTTACTTATTTATCTTAATACACTAAAATCTAACAAAAAATTAAAATACAATACATAATATTTACAAAAATAGAATAAACATGGAATGAAACTAATGTTGGTTTGTTTACCTTTTCGTGCAGCGCGTAGATCTTGTGTATTCATTGAGATCTTGATTGGAAAAGAACTATTTTCTAACCATTTCCAGTATCCTTTGCTTTGGAGGTCTTCGTCTTTATTGTGGTGATGCTAAAATCTTGAATTCGTGGATTGTGTAATTGGTGGTGATATGGAATGAGTACTGGTGGTTCTTTTTGCCTGTATTTCAACTTCTGGAGAGTCGTGTAGATTGACATCTAGTGGTTCTTCAACTGGATCGTTGTTTTGTCTGTCCTGAACCACAGGTTCAGGTGGGTGGAAAGTTTTAATTAGTGGCATGGAATTCTTGGTAAATTAATTTCTATATTTTGTTCATTGCTATTTGTATGTTCGGAACACGTTAAAATTTTTTCCCCACAGTGCCTCAACTGATATACATATGGCACTTGAAAGTTTTCCCTTTGCTTTCTATTATAAAAATTTGGGAGCCTAATTGTTGGATAATTTTCCTATAATTCCACTTTTCTTTACTGTTATAAACCCAATTGGCTTCTGCGTCGCCCTCTTTAAATTTTGTTATTGTTTTTGTTTTTGGAACGTGGATGATATGCTGGAACAACTTACAGCCACCAAGATGGGGGAGGGAGGAAGCAGTAGGAGCACACAAGGGGGTACAAAATAATAATGATAAAAAAACAATTAAAAACAAAGGAAAACAAGTAAGGTTGCAAAAAGAATGTATATTAAACTAATGCAATGAAAATTATTAGTTGTAGCAGTAACTAAAATTCCAATTCCAATATAAAAGAATTAAGTAAAAATAACTAAGTAAAAATAACTAAGTATAAAACAATAGAACACAAGATATAATAATAATACAATGAATAAAGTATATACAGTAGGCTTATAATAGAAATATATATGAGTAAATGCTTGAAGATGATAAATGAAGTATAGTTATGTACCAAGTATATTTTATAAAAGAATGTAAATAGAGAAAGCAAACTTAAACTAATGAATGAAATGTGCTTATGAAGGAAGATGTAAATTAATAGGTGTTAGTAGATAATGCTTACCTGGCGACCGTTGCTTGCTGTGGCGGAAATCGACTGACTTTTGCTTTCGGCACTTCGTCTTTTCTAAGCACAGACGAAGGATCGAACTTCAATGACGCTACCGCTAGAGCCGCTTTTTGAACCGTGAACATTAACCCCTAAATTGTTAATAATATTTTAAGAATTTGGGTTAAAAAGTGACTGGATTTAGAATATATATTACCTAGCTCCATAATCAACACACACAAAAAAGTTTTCAGTGCGTCAGGAACGAAAATTTCACCCGCTTACGGCCAATAATTAATTAATGGGTAACAACTTGATAAACATTAGATTGGACCCGTTTTTAATGAATAACTGCAGGATATAACTTTTGACTTTTCTCCATCAAGCACAAACAGAACAATCTTAGCCAAAACGTACCGTAGTTTTGTTTATATTGCGTGTAAATAACTTTTCATGCAATCTAAAAAACCACAAAAGAATACTGAATGCGGTTGGTCCTTCCCTGCTTGTGGGGGAACTACCTTAGAAGATTTGGAGACTCTTACGAGTTTAAGAATCGTGGTTTACTCCCAAATCGCTGAAAAAAATATTGAAGCTAAACTACAATAAAATTGTTAAATATATATAGATACCAAGCTAGGTTAGGCACCCCACAATAAGCAGAAAATGAAGTAAGGTACACAATGTTATAAAGAAATGAAACATATCACCACTTACCAGTGTGCCGAAACTGTATATTTTCCCCATATCCTTCATTTTGGGAATGGACTCGGGCGCCCTTCAGGCATTAATCTTACAAGAGACCATTCAAGGTTTGCGGCATACACTACAGAGATAGCTGCCATGAACATTTCAAGAGATGATATACTTATGATGTCTTCCATGTTTATACTTTCTTGCCGTATGTCCATAAGCACCAGGAGAGAATTTGCAGGAGTGATGAAATTCACAAGCCATACGCCAGTTATGGATCAGGAACCATAGCACCATTTGAGTTGCACCCAGGGATATGTACAATACTAATGAAAGAATTTACATAATACGCTGCCAAAGGAAATTTTAAAATCAAGGAGACATCTATTCTATCCCATCAAAGAATACCTGTAGGCTACTGTTGACCAATGCCTAAGTGTTTTAATCGATATTGTGCATATTTTTAGTCCTTTATTGTATAATTTTGACATGATATGTATATATGTATTTGTGTTTTATAATTATTGATATGGTAGTCTACTGCGTATTAAAAAAAAAAACTGCTTGAAAATATATTTTTTCAAAATAAACTCTATTTAGAAATCTATATCAAAGGAAAAAACTTTTACAAGTCCCCCTTTAGTACTTACAACGGAATCAAAATTAATCAATAGAAGTTAAATCGAGTTAAGGAGGCCTTAAATACTGAATATGTAATACATCTTTTTATATGGTATATAGGAAACCAAAAATAATTGAAACAAATATTGGATTTTTAATTTTTTTAATATACAAATTAACAACTTATTAAATCATTCGTCTAAGAAGTTCATTAATTTTATCTTCTCGGTTTCCAAAATCTCCACCTTCTACATAGTGGGTTGTTTTTTTCCTCCATCCCCCAGTGGGCGTGTTTAGCTACAAAAAAAAATAAAATTATATGCTTGAAAAATATAATACATAAATTTGAGAAATTATGGTAAACAATAAGTAATAATTGACAAGATGTTTTATCTCTTTTACAATGAATGAGAAAAGAAGGCCCAATTTCTGCCCATAAAGGGTATCTCAGCAAATGTAGTAGCAAGGAGAAAATTCAGCTCATTTTTCAAGACAAATTTACTGGATCGGACAATTTACTAATTTAAGAACCCTATACATCATCGCTTAGTAGATAATTTCGTTAGATTTACAACTAAACTAACTAACATCTTCTTTAATACATCGACAAATTGATCTTCCGTCTAGAAACACTACAACTGGGTGTCGCACAAGGTGATATGTTGGAACCTTTGATGTTCACAATTGTTGTCAAATACATTCATAATGATTATAATTGAAAGTAGCTATTTTCTTTGTACTTGCAAATAAATATAAAACGAAAAGGAAAAACTGTACCATGCTTTTCCAGCTCCGAAGGATTATTTATAAACCAGTGGAAGGATAAACATGGAAATAATTTACCAGTATTTTTCAACACCTTGCTTAAGTATTGTAAACAGATGCAGATCATACTGGTAAAGTTAACAATTCTATCCAATTTATTTTTTATCATGCACTAAGTGAAAGAAATAGCAATAAACACCCCCATGTAAGAGGAGATTCGCCACTAATCCTGTTACAATTTTGATGCGAGTACATATAAATGATACTCAAAATTGTGCAAAACTACTTGAAGGACTTTTATACTAAACAGACATAGCATGAAATAGCAATACAACACACAATGATAAGCACAACTAAACTCCTCTGTGAAGCAGAACTAGACTACTCTTTGAAGCACAACTAGACTACTCTACAAATATTAAATCACTAATGAAACTACAAACAATTGTCTCGTAAACAAAGATTTTCTGTCATTTCAACACTTACTTGCAAGCAAAATATTTTAAATGAGCTAATGCATTCTACTAAAAAAGGGCCTTTAGAATGGTTGTATGGCTTTGAGATAGCTATTCAAATAAAAAGGTTATAGACCATAATAAAAATTAATAAAATGAAAAAAATCGTGTTTTCCATGAAAATAATTTTTTTTCTGCAATAGCAATTATCTCTTGAAAAATATGCTCGAGAATGTGCCATTAGTTTTCATTCTATCTTTCAGGTTGCGCCACTTCATACACCAATTCAAGGAGCAGGAAAAACAGGATTGCCTGTGGTTCTGTCAAAGGTTCCTGGAATTGCACAAATACAATTAATGTATAGAAAACTTGTTTTTCATGACAATGGATGGGGTACATTTTTCTTTAAATGGACATGTTAATAAGCAAGAGTATCGTTGTTGGGCTACCGAAAATCCTTGTGAAATCCATGAAAGGCCCTTACACTCTCTGAATCAGGTGTGTAGTTTTTTCCTCAAGCAACATGATAAAATTTTTTCGAAGAGAATGGTGCAACAGTGATATCACAGAGAAACACGAAATTGCTTGAAACCTTATTCCTATCTTAACTATAATATGAAGATTTTTACGACTTCAGATTTTAGCAAGATTGCACTACGAGCCACACTTGCATAAAGTTTCTGGAACAAATTTTGCAGCAATACTCGATCTCACACAACAGTAAATTTAAGTGGGCCTCAAAGTCACTTGATATTCTGCTCCATACCTTTTCCCTAAACCTAAAGAGCGCGGTGTATCTATACAAGAGCCACAAACTTCGGAAGAACTTAAAATTAAAAAAAAAAGATGGAGAAACTTAAAATCTCTTTAATGAAACGATGGCAAAAAAGGAAAGAGAAACAGAAGAAGTAGTAGAGAAATAACCGCTTTTGCACCTGCCTTTCACACACATGAAATTAGTAAATACCAAAAACAACACAAAACTACTCTCCAGCCAAAATAGCCGTTAAGGCTAAAGGCAGCCTAGAAAAAATACACTGAGTATTTAAAAGAAACATCCAACCAAAGATGAAAGCTATTCCTAAGTCTAATATTTTATTATTATAGCGAGTATTTGCAGCTATTGCCGCTTTCCGCATCCTAAAGTCATTTATTCTTATTGTTCCAGTCATCTTTTCGTAAGCCTCTCTTTTCCATTTCACTTTTTATGCTGTTTATCCATTTCTTCTGAGGTCTTCCGCGTTTATTTCTTTGTGCTGGAGTCCAGTTCCACACCTTTATTAGTATTCCTTCATTCTACGCAGATGTCCGTACCATATTAACTGCTTTTTATTTATATCAACCATAATAGTGTATTTCATTGCCATATTATCTCTGATGTCTTCATTTCTAACGGGATCATACAAGGTTAGACCACAGTATCTTCTCCAATACGTCATTTCAGCCGAGAGTAATCTTTGATTCATTTTTTTGTCTTATCTATTATTGATTTAAATATATTTATTTTTGTCTCTCTGGTTAGGTTATTATTCCACATGTTCTTTCCTCCGCCTATTTGCTTCATTAGGTCCTTGTCGTCTCTTCCATCTTCGTATGTAGTGACTATTCATACTGACTAACGTTTTTTATTATTCTGTTGTCTAGCTCTATAGCCTGTCCTTTTCCTCCTACTTCAAACTGTAATTTTTTTTTAATAAAACTGTCACTGTTGCTAATTCAGAAATTATTTTTGTTATTTTAAATCATTAAATAAATAAAAAAATATTAATGACTTCAAATTGTCCATGCAATTTTTACTCCTACTGTCATTTAAGTTAATTTTGTTAAGAAGATACAAATGTACTCCTATCAGTTAAAACTTTGAACAATATCCATAACTTTAAAGTTGATGGCATAAGATACCAAAAATTTTCTTTCCGTTATATTCTTCAGGTTCAAGCGAACAAATTTATAAGTCTATATTTCAAAGTTAATACATTTCTTACCTTGAATGGCCACAAGAAGTTTGAGGCATACTTGAATCTAGGGCCAACAGTGAACACTTCATGGATCAAATCTTCAGTACAGATGATACCAGATTGTCCTAGTTTATCTTCAATGAGCTGATTGCTTGTAATGGGTAGACGTTGTCCTTTGACTTTAGCGAAACCACGTTTGTATACAAGTTCCCTAACAGATTTCAAGTTAGGATATCCCCATGTAATGTAAGGCTCGCAAATTCTGAGCATGTTGATGGTTGCTTTGTTCAACTTCACGAAGACGCCATTGTTGATTTGACGCAGCCTGAAGAGTTGTAAAACTTTGCGCACTTTTGGTGCAACTTGGTTGATACTAAAAACAAAATGAACATTTTTAATAACAATTTTAATAATTAAATACTTTTTTAATAACATATGCCATTAACTCAAATAACTATTGTTACATTAAATTCACAAACCTTTCTTTATTTTAGATTGGACATAAATAAATATTTATTAATTCCATAAATGCAAAACATAAAGAACATGTCAAAAATAAATAACAGTACAAATAAAATTTTCTTTTGTATAAAATACAAAATTTAAGGAACCAACAAATATTTATGCATGTACATGAGATGAATAAGGACGACCAATTAAGTATCTCATATTCAATAGAGGTAAAAATATTGTTAATTTACTTGTTATGTGAAGAGATGTTATACACTCATCACAAATAAACGAAGCAAAATTTTAATTTTGGACAGCATGGAAAATTATTAGCAATGATTACACTAATAATTTTGGAAAAGTCCCTCAAAGGAATTGTAATTTTTCGAGCAACAGTATTTAAAAAGGAAAATACAGCATAGTGATACATATTGCGATATGATTTATGGCCAAACATAAACATAATGGATTCTTAAAAGTCACCAACATCATTCCTTAATCTCTAACAAAAAATCAGATTAAAAATCTTTGCTTTAGCGCCTCGGTAGCCGTGTAGGTTAAAGCGTTGGGGCTTCAATCTATGCGACTCCACGGTGGCTCGAGTTCGATTTCGAGTCTCCGCATATAATCGCAGGGACGAAAAATACAATTTATCAAACCTACAAAAAAATTAATGCTAGGCTAAATGGCATGTGCTGAGGCTAATCAAAAATCTTTGCTCATTGCTCAACTAAAAAGAAGCCGTAAAAGTTTGCAATAAAAAGATTTTTTCTGCAAAGTTTAATGATAACTGAATCACTATCTGTTTTAGTCATTCATCAGTAAAAATGCTATGGCAAGCTGTAAAACTTGTTAGTTCAAAACAATTAGACCAAAAATTGATCACTTAGTGATGATTTTACATACATCATACTTTGAAATTTTAGTCGAAGATTGAAAAGTTATGCTTAACGAAGATTTCGAATATAAACGCTTTACTAACTTCAGGAACATGGACAGAATATTTCTATATATAATTTCACCACAACAATAATATGTATGTAAGTGAAAGTGGTATTGTTCATCTTTATGCTGTGGGCAGCATTTTCCAGTGTAGGATTGTGGTGTTCATAACTTTCCCTGTTACTTGTGCATCTGCACCATGCAGATTTGTATGTCATTACAATGTTATGCCTGGGATTGAGGAAACAGAGTTTTAATTATTGTGATACGACCTTTAAAGGCAAAATTTCAGAAGAATGAGATAATACATGAGAAATTGTAAAGTGTCATGAAATAATTTCTTGAAATATAATCCTTTCTCTGATACATTTAATTGGAATAATTTATACCAGGGTTTCACTTAAAAAAAAGGTATGGTTATAAGGCAACCACAATACTCAGGACAAGAAAACATCTTTAAAGAATTTTAGTAACGTTTACTAAAACTATATTGCCTAAGAATATCATTCTAAGAAGTCCTATACGTTAATAAATTAA
This sequence comes from Sperchopsis tessellata, assembly GCA_033557685.1. Lineage (NCBI taxonomy): Eukaryota > Metazoa > Arthropoda > Insecta > Coleoptera > Hydrophilidae > Sperchopsis > Sperchopsis tessellata. The sequence continues at coordinate 14,575 of JAWQRN010000127.1, forward strand.
GACATTTCAATAAGCCGTCTAATAGCTCAGTGGCTAAGAACTAAGCGTGAGGTCTCTGGTTCCAGTACCAGAGACGGTAGGCTTTTTGTGATTAGGGAAAAGTTTTTGTAGTGCTCGTCTTCCAGGAGGGACGAATAACGGTGGGTCCCGTGTATTGTAGGTAAAATGATGACCACGTGCAAGTAAAAGAACCTAATTCCAGTTGGAACACTGGATGCGGTAAAATTCTCAGGTGAGGGGGCTTAATCCCTGGCGTCTGTGATTAGCCATAGCAGCAGAAATAGGACGACGTTAAATAAACAAATAATCAACAATAGGCTAACGTAGCTAACAATCACAAAGAAAATAAGACATTTAAATTAAATCCAATAACAATATAAAATTTAGATATACAGATGTATACAAAAACAGTTGTACTTACCCTCTAATACGTACAACGAAGGCCAATTTAGATTCCCCAGGAATGTAAAAGTTTCCCCTGCTTTTTGCTTGTCTAACAAGTCTTATTTCATCGCGTTCCTTCAGTCTGTATTCTTTAACATATTGTTCAGCACGTTTGAAGATATTTTTCCTTTTACCGATATTCTCCTTCTTCTTTTTGATAGCATTTTGGATTTGTGCTACGCGGGTCGAATCACGTCTTTTCCTGTGTTTCAAGACAGATTCGGGGACTACGGGGAGCCCTTTCACCGTTTTCTGTTTTTTATCCCTAAAAATAGAAAATTTAGTAAAAGTCATATTATACAGATAATCAACCAATTGGTGAATGTAACCAAGAATGAATGTAAACATGGAGTTTTTACGAACTTTTTATAGCTTTAAGTAAAAAAGAAGAGTCTGGACAAATACTCTATAATATTATATGTAACTTACGGTTAAAATAAAAACCTTCAAAATATTACAAAACACAGATGATTGAAGAATTATTTAACGAAATGTAATACTTACGTCGGTGCCATTATCCACTGAAAAAGAGTTTTGTTTTGTTGGTATAGCTTGAAACCAAATTATTTTCAGTTGCACCAACATTAAGGCTAAATTATCATATTCAAATAGTTACATTTATATAAATATTTTAAATGTGTTACTGTAGTTTAAATAAAAATAATATAATACGTGATTATTTTATTATTATAATTAAAATATAATTGTAAAATTAATTTAAATTTGCGTTTTTAAATTTATATAATTCAAATCGGCTGTTGGCGATACTGTCAAAAAATTGCCTCAGATCTGTCAAAATCGGCGAATGTTTATGTTGCGCACGTGTTTTTATCAATATTTGATACATTTTATAACTGCTGTATAATTTAGTAGAATAATTGCTACAAGTTATAGAATATTACATATGTAATTGATTTTGATACTTAAGTAATTCAAAAATCATTTTGTATTCGATTGAAAATTTAATTTATTGCTAGGTTAAGTGCAATTGTGAATCTTTAAAAAAATGGATTTAAATGAGGGTTTGTATTATTAATGATATAACACAAAGTTGCATGTCTTCAGTAAAATTTATTCTTCACCAATATTATTGAGCTATATTCATGTATATGATAATATTATTTTTTATTTATTGTTACAGACCTAAAAAGTATCGTAAACAGCAATACTGTAAATAACGAAACTTTGAAGAAACTCACAGACACTGTTAAAAAGCAACCACTAATCGTAGAAAAGTCCTTCAATGACATATTTACTTATATTCAGTTGGTCGATAATATTAAGTACAAAAAGGAATATGAAGATTTGCTAATTGCAATTTTTGAAGTTTTTTCAAAATTACAAAGAGTTCAGAATTTAATAGCCAAAATTATTCCAGCCATAAAATCAGTTTTAGAGGAAAACCCAAAAACTAAACCGGATATTCATAACGTGTTGCCAAACGCTGTGTTACAATATTTTACTCAATGCATTACTCCTATGGCGAGTTGGCAAGTTATCAACTTAATGAAAACTCTTTTGTTTCATCTGGAGGCTGTTATATCTGATGATATTTTAAATGTAGGAGAAGGTAAGTTGGAAGATACAATTTTAATTCAAAATGGCAGGGAGAAAGTTTTTAGCCAAATATTTTAAATTGTATTGTAGTTCAAACATTTTTGCCTATTTATACCAATATATACCTTAATATACATTCGATCTTAATGAAGTTTGAAATTTAGCAATAAACGATAAGTGTATCTATTTCATCAAAAACAGTTCTGTATGCTTCATGTTGATTCATGAGTATGAATGGATAAACCGAACTTAAGAGGCACTGTTTGTATTTTGCAAACTTTCCTAAAATATCAATATCAATATTTATAAAAAATTATACCATATATTTCCTACTCTTCATTGCTATTCGACTTAACGTTTATTTTTTATGTTTTTTTTAGATAATGGTAAAGTTTTCTATATAGAATATGTCTCAGCATTGTTCTGTCAATTGTTATCCAGTGTAAGAATGGCCGAACATACAATATCAACATTAGTGTTGACTAAAGTTGTAAAAATTATAGAAGATATTAAGCAAGTTTTAGGGAAATTTGGTTCATATTTAGTGAAGATGGAACATGTAAGTAACTTCTACTTGAAATTACTTCTACTTATATTGTTTATTTTTTTTAATAATAACGTATTTGTTTTAGAATCCGTTCTTAATGGGATCCTTTTTAAATCTTGCTTACACTTGGGCAGAATTGTATATAGTTTTAGCATATTATTCTCTTGAAAACGAAGTACCTATAAAATTGACCGTTGATAATGATTATTCAGCGTGCAATATTACCTATTTGCATTCCTACTTAACTAAATCACAATGGAGTCTTATTTCCCAAAGAATTGCCAACTTTGGAGAAAAACCCTGCAAACATTTAATGGTGAGAATTTTGCATTGTCTATATTTTTAAGAACCCATCCTTTTTGTGGCGTATCCACGGTTTTAGTTCTGGGTGATTTCCAAATTTGAAGCTAATTTTTTACTAAGAAATTTATTTTCACTATCAATGAGCGAGCGTAAAGATACCAAAAGAAAAATTCTGTTAACATTTACCCTGCCCCTAATGTCAATTATATATAGTTTCGAAGGTTGAAATATGCTATTTATTTGGTTTTAATACTTATGGTATTTTAGCTTTGCTGGTGTGTATGTCAAGGCTCAAAACTGGGCCATTTACATTATTCTGTATGTATGTGATCTGAATAAAGGATGTCCCAACAAGAGCGGAAAATTTAAATTTGGGGCCATTTTTGCTGTTGTGCTTTGACAGTCAAACCATTATGACAGTTCGATGGTAGACAGTCCGCCATGATTAAAAATGGATCGCTATTCGACACAACAACGTATTCAAATTGTAAAACATTATTTCAAAAATGGTGAAAGTTTGATTGCCACGATTCGCAAATTGCATCCAATTTTTGGTAATTAAAATGTTCCAAGTGCATCAACTGTGAAGAGAATAATTGAAAAATTCGAGGATTACTAATGTCAGACCATCAACTCGTGTTCGTCCAGGTTGTTCAGCAAAAAATATCACGGCTATTCGCCAGAATGTGGTTGATAGTCCGGGATCATCCATTCGGCATCATGCTCAAGAATTTAACATTTCAAGAAGCAAAATTCTCACGAACGATTTGCATCTTCAGGCCTACAAAATCCAACTGACTCAACAACTCAAGCCTATAGACCATACACAGCGAAGAGAGTTCGTCAATTGGTTTATTGAACAACAACAACTAGTGAACGGTAAGTTTTCTAACAAAATCATCTTCAGCGAATAGGCCCATTTTCATGTTGATGGCTTCGTAAACAAGCAAAATTGCCACATTTTTAGTAACGAAAACATACATGTGTTTCATGAGAAGGAAATGTATCCCAAACATGTCACTGTTTGTTGTGGATTTTGGGCTGAGGCATCATGGGAATATATTTCTTCGAAGACTCTGCCGGGAATGCACATTCAATGGCGAACGGTATCGGAGCATGATAACCCAGTTTTTTCTACCTTAAGTGAATGGTATGGATCTCGAAGACATGTTGTTCCAACAGGACGGTGCCGCTTGCCACACATAACGTGAAACAATGGCATTATTGCATGAGACATTCCCTGGTCATGTAATCTCCTGTTTGGGTGATTAGAATTGGCCACCTAGATCGTGCATAACGCCTTTGGACTTCTTTCTCTGGGGCTTATTGAAGTCAAAAGTTTATGTCAACAAGCCCAAGACCACCCAAACCTTGAAGGAGGAGATTAGAAGCTGTATCACTGAAATCCGGCCTAAGTTATGTCAAACCATGATGGGCCAAGGAGGGCATTTATCAGATATGTTGTTACATACATAATTCTCACATGTCTACTTTATGATTAATTCAAAATTTAGGTATTTTCTCAAAAAAACTGTGTTTTATTTCAAATTTAAATTTTCCGCTCTTGTTGGGGCATCTTAACATTACTACTGATTATTTATATCTCTGTCTTTTCTGAATGATTTCTTGAAATGATGAAAGAGATAGTATATTAATACACCATAAAAGGTATATTTGAAGATAGTGCCATTGAAGAATACATGTAGCACTGGATATGATGAGGTACCAACCAAGCAATTGAAATGTGTCTTTAACAGCATCAGTCCAATTCTACATTTAATTAATGTAAGTATGCTGCATGGTGTTCTTCCTGGAGATCTCAAGACACCAATCGTAAAACTATTATATAAGAAGGGTGATAGAAAAAAAGCTGAAAACTATAGACCTATAGCTCTGTTATCAAACAAAATATTTGAGAAGATTCTATTTGATAGGCTCTACGACTTCTTTAAGGCACTTGGTTTATTTACTACACAGCAGAAATACGGAGCGTGCTGTATTCCAAATAATTTGGGAGATTCTGGATTCATCTGAGATATATGTGGATCTCTGTAAGGCCTTTGATAGTCTGAGTTTTGAAGTGATGCTGCAGAAACTTGAGGTATACAGTGTGAGGGGCATTCCATTGAAATTGTTCCGATTCCGTGCACTATGGTGGAGGATTGCATCTCTGATTGGCGATGTGTACAGCGAGGGGTTCCGCAGGGATCAGTATTGGGACGATTACTTTTTGTCATTTATATGAATGACTTGCCTGAAGCGGTTGGCATCCCGATTGTTCTTTATGCGGATGACACATGTCTTGTGTAGTGCCGGTACTGCAGAGCTTAGGAAACTAAAATGGTGCGAGCCTTGGAAACAATGGTTCAGTGCAAACTACCTGAAATTGAACGTGAGTAAAACAGAACTCCTAAGTTATACGACCAGCCAGCAACAATCCTCAATTTCGGTTGAGAGCGAGGGGGGTGCAGCTGGCGTCTGGGGGATATGTGACATTTTTGGGTATTTTTCTGGACAGTAACTTGAACTGTAAGACCCACATTGGGTATCTATCCCCAAGGATTGCAAGATTGTCTTTTCTGCGGTATTCTATCCGATCTTTAGCGGGACTTGGTGCTGCCTTAATGGCCTACTATGGATATGTGTACTCCATAATGAAGTATGGAATCATATTTTGGGGAGATTCCGTTGATTTCCAGCGCGCTTTCATACTGCAGAAGAGTTGTATACGAGCTCTTTTTGGCCTGTGACACATTGAGACATGCAGGAGCCGCTTCAGAGACAATGGCATTCTCACCCTTCCATCTATATACATCTGGGAGTGTGTACTCTTTCTGAGGAAGTACTGCACTTTTTTTTGTGGGATATGAGAGAAGTCATCAGCATAATACTCGACACAGGGTGCTATTGTGTCCACCACAAAGAACACTCACCATGGTACAGAGAAATGTAACCAACTTAGTGATCAGAGTGTATAACAACTTGCCTGGCAACATGAAGGACTTGCCTGATCGGCAACTGAGAACATCACTAAAAGTTTTTTTAATAGAACATGCATTCTATTCGCTAAGTGAATTTTATGATTGTATTGTTTGTTAATCATGTTTTATTTTGACGTATTCTACACATTTTGTTGTGTTTTGGAATTAATAAAGAATCTATTATTTTATTTATACATATTCTGTTTTAGGAAAAATTGTTCGTGCAGAAAATAAGAGCAATGACAATATTTCAAACAGAAGTCAATGATGAAATAATAAACGCCGTTGTTAAAAGTATTCCAGTTTTAGAAGAAAATTTCGAAGAAGTAATTTTGAATCCATACATGATCAAAAAATTTGTACCGAAAATGCCTACTTCAGACTTAATAGATTTAGCAGGAATAGTGTTACAAAATGTTGTAGATACAAAAAATACAGGTGGTCTTAAAGTACTTTGCTTAAATGAAAGTGATATACTTACTAGAGCATTAGCTTATGTAGTCTTATCGAAATTAAATAAAGCTTTTAAAAAGCAAAAAAGGAAATTAGATGCAAATAAACTGAATTTAAGTAGCTCAAAAATTTTCAAACATATACCAGGAAATGAATTTGTTAATAATATTAATAATTTCGAAGAACCATATAAAGTTATTTTGGAGACTTTGGTAAACGAAATGCAAAGTCAAGAAAAAAGTTGCAATGAACTCCAGGCTAACAATGTGGAGAGCTATCTAAATGTTTTAACTACTTTGCCAGTAGTATATTTTCCAAAACATATAAGTTCAACAATATTCGTTTACTTATGTGGGTTATTATCTGATTTTAATAAAATTCAAGGATCACACCAAAATTTGAAAAATACTATAGAAAAGATTTTGTTAGGTACGTTTTAATATTTTGTGAAGTATTGTTATAATTATTGTTAATGTTTTATTTTTTTTTAGGTATTCTTCAACATGGAAAAGTCAACCTATCTTCTATAAGTCTTGATGTTTTAAACAAGTTTGTCGTTGATAATTTTGTCAATTACAAGTTAGCTTTCGAGCATATTTTGAGCCAGTTTTTGAAAAATGAAGACATTTCAGCATTGAAACAAGATGTAGATTTTCTAATTAGAAATTTAACGAATGAAAAGTATCTACAATGCTCTATAATGGTTCTAAATTCTTTAAATAAGGTAAATGTTTGTATTTCCAAAATTAACAGTTTTTCAAGAGAAACAAAAAGTTTTAAAATACATAGACGTAAAAAAGAAAGTTTTTCTTTCCATTGACTATAATGGAAATAAACTGACTGTTAGGTGAATGTTGAAAATTGGAAATATTTTATCTCCCTGGCATATATATTGCTGACTACGTAATTAACAGAGTTGCATCTGTCATTATATTAATAGTAGAATGCACTGCAAACGCCATTTCAAACCGCGGTCGATTGATACGTACGTTTCGCGGAATACCACGTACGAATGGATCAATCGACCGTGGTAGGAAATGACTTTTGCAGTGCATTCTGCTATTAATATAATGACAGATGCAACTCTGTTAATTACGTAGTCCACAATATATGTGCTAGGGAGATAAATCATAATTTACATTGACTGTTAGGTGTTTTTTGCACTTTGTAGATGATTGTTTTTGTAACATATTTACTTTCTCCCAAAAACTGTAGTTATGTGATTTTGAAATTATCAAAATGTAATGAAAAATTGATATGATAAATAAAAAATAAATATTGATGATGCATATTTTTCAGTTTAAGAAGATAAAATCAGTTACTAGTGACGAAAAAAATGCTTTGAATGAATTTAGAGTTACGATATGTGATAATATTATAAATATTATAATAGAAGAAAATAAGTTCGTACCAGAAATACTTGAACCCTATGCTGTTGTACTCAAGTACGCTTTAAATGCAGACTCAAATGAAAAATCAAATAAGTTGATCAAAAATTTGCAAAAATATATTGATCTCGCGGTAAGTATTTTTCAATCGCGAAAATTATATTTGATAAAATTCTCACAAAAGAATAACTCGTAAGACCAATTATAATTTGTTTTAGATGCAAGTGAACTCTGGTAACAAAGGAAAAATATTACTTTTTAAAGAACTTTTATCAAATAAAACTAAAATAGATTTAGTTACGGATGAAGCTATAATAAATATATGGAAGAATTGTTTCGCATTACATCTGCCCGAAGATATGTTTGAAGAATATGCCAAGCTAGTTACTCTTATTTTTGAACATGTATCTAACGAGAATTTTTCATTAATTACAAGTGATATACTCAACTCATTAGTAAGTACATACATTATAAAAAAAATACCCGAATAATACTCGATACCTGAATGAATATATGCAGCTCAGGCGCCAAATCAAAACGGTCCTAAAAATTGCCTATAGGGAACATATCCGCACTTCAGAAGAATCAATCAAAAACAACCCGAAAAACTTTTGGAGATATGTAAACCAACATAAACAAAGAGGCTCAATACCTTCCACTATGACCTTCAATGATTTCACCTCAACCCATCCTCAAGGTACAGTTGATAACTTTACTCACTTCTTCAAAAGCGTCTATACATCCTTCACTGGCAACTATCCCACCACCCTCCCTTGTAATGTCAACGACACTGCTTATATAATATATCACATGAAGAGTATACTTAGAGGTCTTAATAAAACTAAGCCTGTATTTTCTTCAGGCACAAACATGATACCCGGTTTTCTGGTTAAAGACTGCAGGCATAGACTTGTGAATCTACTTAGCATGTTATTTAACCCCTTCCTAAAAACAAATACTTTTCCTGATGTTTGAAAACTTTCCTACATAATCCCCATCTTCTAATCAAGTAATAGCTCAAATGTCAAAATCAATGAATCATCACTGTATGAATCTATATATGCTCACTGCAAAAGCTATATCTCCATACATCAACATGGGTTCATGCAATGAATGCTCCTTCACAGAGTTCGTCTCATCAACAATTGATAATCAGAGCCAAGTAGACGTTATACTGACTTTGCCAAAGCATTCGATCGCATTGATCACAAGGTTATCATCATGAAATTGCAAGCTTTTGGTTTTTCTGACCCTTTAACAAAATTCTTCTCCTCGACCTTTCTGACCGAAGGTTATTTGTACATCACCTTCGCTATTCTTCTGAAATATTTATTGCTTCATCTGGTGTTCCTCTGGGATCTATCTTAGACCCACTATTGTTCTTGCTATTCGTAAATGATATTCCTAAATCCCTCCATAACCCCAAGCTGCTATTTGCCGATGACCTCAAACTATATGCCCGAATTAATGATCTCCACGATTGCATCTCCCTTCAGTCTGATCTTGAGAGACTCCACAACTGGTGTAACTCTAATAAACTGTACTTGAACATTAAGAAGTGCAAAGCGATGACTTATACCAGAAAACAAACCCCCATTATCTTTTCATGTAAAATATCTGATTTCTAACTAGCTCACTGTGAAACCATTACTGATCTTGTCATCAAATTTGATAGCCATCTCTCCTTTAACTACCATATTTGTGAAATCACTTCTTCTGCCTATCGAATGCTTGGCTTCGTCATAAGATCGTTAAACAGATTTTTCCGATTCCGACGTATTTAAGGTTTTGTACTATGCATTTGTACGTTCCAAGTTGGAATACTGCTGCACAATCTGGAACCCCTTTTACATGAAATACAACATACTTATTGAAAGAATTCAGAGAAAATTCCTCAAGTATCTATTCTTTCACAAATTCCACATATACCTAGAGCAAGGATATCCCAATGGAATACTCCTTGAAACTCTCCACATGACCTCTTTAAATGGCCATCGGAAAATAATTGTTTTACCTCCCCCATGCCCGAACTAAAGTCCTGATTTATTCTCCAATATTTAGGATGTGCTCAATACTCCACAGCGTTGATGAGCATGTAGATATGTACCATCTCTCCCTAAGACAACTTGGGTTCTCATTGTGAAACAAGTATCTATAGTCCTACCTTAGTATTATTTCATTTTTACTGTCTGTATTACAGTTAAATGTATATTTCTACCATGTAACTTATATGTAATAAGCTTATTCTATAAATAGACCACTGTCTGTAGAGTAGTAGATTAAATAAATAAATTATTTTTGCAAGGCTCCATTATATAGTGGGCACAAGCAGAGCACGGTCCGTACTTGAGTCTAGAATGGGTGTTTAACAGGTTGAATGCCGATCATTCCGATCGGAGTGCATCGGCTTCTTTCAGTAGCCCGATCACTTCGATCGGAGTGGTGGTTGTGTTACAATTCCTTGCTGTAGTATTTCATTAGTGTTGGCTATGAATTGTATTTCTGCTTGCGGTTTCGTCGAAAAGGCTTTGTTTTAACACGTGCATTTGTTGGTTTTACATTTTTTTTTTCAGTGTGGTTATAATTTGAGGTTTAAAAATAGACAATAAAGCAGAACCTTCTGGCGTTAATAAAAGACATTCTATTGAAGAAATAGATATTATTTATAAAAAAAAGAAGTTAACTGATGATGAGTTATTACGGACTTAAGAGAATAACAGCAATGGTGATGAATTTACTCCTGATTTGGACGATGACGAATCAAGTTCAAGCTCAAGAGTCCTAAGATACTACTAATATTACATATGTGCTTTTAAATACAAAATGGAGTAACACAGGTGCGTTGAAGCAACTCATGTTTCAGAAAACACAAGAATTATTGGTATCAATTCCAGGACACGGAACCCCAATGAATTTTTTTCAAATGATCGTTAACGACGATTTCCTATAGACTGTTGTAGAACAAACAAATCCTTATGCAGTTGAGGTTTTTTTACGTCCAGAAACATCTGTGAAAAAAAGATGTAACTGTGGATGAATTAAACATTTGTTTGGGTCTGTTTGCTCCGTACAGGAACAATACATTTGTGTCGTCTAAACGATTACTGGAAAACTGACCCCTTATTTGATATACCTGTTCAAAAAATACGTGTCATGGAATAGATTTCTCATTATTTTGAGATGCTTACATTTTATGACTCCAGAAACATCTCCGGTTGATCGTCTCGGAGAGATAAGATCTGTGGTAGATTTCATTAATACAAAAATGAATGACATTTATTACCCCGGAAGAGAGCTATCATTGGACGAATCAATGATACTTTGGCGTGGTCGTCTTCAGTTCAAGCAGTATATAAAAAATAAACGCCATAAACATGGAATAAAGTTATATATGCTCACAGAGCCAAATGAGTTGATTTTAAAATTTCGTGTTTATGAAGGTTCTTCAGATGTTTCTAGCGGGACTGGACATACAGAGAAGATAGTTTTGCATTCACTTGAAGAGAAATTAGGTAATGGACATGCTATGTATCTAGATAATTTTTATAATAGTGTTGAGTTGGGTAACAAGCTGCTACAGGAAAATACATATTGTACTGGAACTTTAAGAGTTGATAGAAAAAACAATCCAAAAGAGGTAAAGACTGCAAATCTAGGAGAGAACAAATCTATGTTTTGTGATGGAGTACATATTGGAAAAGGGCGTGACAAACGTAATGTTCAGTATATTAGTAGCAAGTTTGGAAGCGAAATGGGTGTTTTTAGAAATAGAATAGGACAAGAATCTGAAAAGTCTTCAGTTATAATGTGTTTATGTCTGGAGTAAACATACAAGATCAGATGATGGCGTACTATCCTTGTGATCGTAAAATCATTCGATGGTACAAGAAGTTGTTTGTAAATGTGCTGCAGATGAGCTTGATTTGTGCACATTTCTTATACAACAAGTATATATATAGTGACATTAAAATTTTTTTTTATATTTATTTGTTTAGCGCCACTTTTTGTCCATTTGGACCTAATGGGCACTTAATTAGCTCCTCCAAAAAAAAAAGATAAGGGAGAGATAGGGACACACATCTCAAGAGGTTCATCTTGATGACTAAAATCCGACACACTTGAAATGGGCCAACAGGCGGGTAGGTATACAGAGGGAGAAAAACAAAGGAAAACCAAATCTAAGAGTTAAGCCACACAAACAAAACAAACCTCCACAAAAAGAGACAACCCTACATTATTACTTTATAATGTTGTACCAAATTAATGATTTTGTGGAAAAAAACAAGGATTACTTAGTAAACCTTCCAATGTAGAATCGGAAGGAAGACTCCAATCAGATCGCACTGAATAGAATTTTAGGCATTCCATAATGATATGTTTAATTGAGCCCTCTGTCTCAAAATCACAGTCACAGGAAGGATCTGGTTTCCTTCCGACTGTATACATGTATAATTGTTAATTGTCTTCTAAAAAATTTACCTATAGCAAACCATGGTTCTCTTACTGTTCTTTGTACAGAAAAATAATGCTTTCCCTTCGATGCTGAGACCTTCATAAAGAAAGACTCCCATTGATTTACAATTTTGCATTTATAGTGACATAAGGCATCCTGATACGAAACCCTTGAATTTAGTAAAGGAGGAGCATTTATGGCCCATCCTTTGCCATACAGTCCATTTCCTTATTTTCCAGCACTCCAATATGACCTCTTATCCACAGGAAGTGAACCTCTTTTCCACAACAAGCAAAGTATCTCACCATAGCCTTTATATCAAAAACCAGATGATTTTTATAAGCCTCCTTACCTTTTAAACAAATTAGGGCAGATTGACAATCTGAAATAATTACATAGTGGGTATCCCCAAGGCCTCTAATAAAAATGAGTGCTGCTCTAGTAGCCATATGTTCAGCAGTATAAAATGAGCTAAGATTGTTTATTTTAAATTGTTCCCTGAAATCGTAACTTTATAAGAATTAATTCATTTAAAGGTCCAAAAGCACCTTTCTAATAGTACTCTCAAAAAAAAATTATCAGTTTATTCTTTGCAGAATGAATCAAGGAATAAAAAAAAGTGGAACTTGATTAATGAACATCTTCAAACGATGACTTTTATTCTACAATGTAATTTCAACTCAGTTAAAAGTAAGGCGTGGCAAGAAACAACCGAGTTTTTCCTACAAGACATGGTAACGACTTTATCAGTTAATGAAGCTGACAAGGATATGGAAATGTTGTTTAAAGGATTAGTTACATTTTGTGTAAAAATGATACAAACAACACATGTAAGTAATATTAAACTTAAATTTTTTGTTAACGTGTATTAAGTACTACAAGACTTAAATAGCAAGAAATAAGAATGTAATAGACTTCTACGGTTATTTTTTGTATGAATGTTGTTTTCCGGTGGAAACCGTGTAGAGGCTTTGATAATACCTTCACTCAGTGTATGTCCCTTGCAACTTATCAGAGCCTCTACATGGAAACAACATTTATAAAGAAATATGAAGGTCCAAACGCTATGGCGCTTCATTATTATATCACTGCGATCCCATATAAATGAGTATTCATTTTTCTTATTGTAATGTTGATATTTTATTTTCAGCATTTGCTTTCACCAATCATAGTGGATATGTCATTAATAATTTGCTCATTATTAATGACAAGATGTTCCTTGGACTTCACATTTATTTTCTCATCATCCATATCCATATTAGAAGCATTACTGAAATCCAGAAAACCACTGATCATGGACCGCTTACCATCATATTTACAGCAATATAGACTGCTGCTTAAGGGATTATGCCGAAAGAGTGATACCAATTTGAATTTGGACATCGTTGGTATACAACAGATGTCAGATTGTTCACATCAAATGGAAAAGTTAACTAAAGCATTAGTTACTTGCACAAAAGATATGGCTCGTATTTCACCATATCTGATATGTGATATTTTGAAAGAGTTCGAGCAAATTAGCTTATATCCAAACGTCAAAATTCATCTGAATACCTGCCTGTACAGTTTGTTAACTCTTTGTGATAAACATGCCATCGCTTACATCTCTAGGAGTACATCGTGTACAGAAGTGTTTAAAGTTTTGTATGAAAATTATTCAAAGTTCAAGTACACAGGAAAAGTGTAGTTTGAATTTTTGTATGATTTTTAAGTATACAAGAAATTTTATGACATGAACATAGGTGCCATTTTTAGAGGTAGTCTTAAAGAACTCCATCAATAATCCTCTTTTAATCATTTCACTGCAGGAACCGTATATATCCGCAAAACAAAAATGTCGTGTTGTGGATTAATTTGTGGCGTTTATTTAGCTTCTTATATTTAGAAATGTGCAGTTCCGTTTGTATTTACATGATTTTTATATCATATCGTTTATAATTTAGTTGCATTCACCCACATTTTAAATAATAATACCATTTTATCTGCTTCAATAAACAAGACTGTAACTAGACAAATAGAATTTATTTTTACAAAAGTTCTCGCCTATTGTAGCTCTAAAAATGGTTCATTTGTTACTTAATTGTTAATAAATTGTTATTTAAAAAGAGTACTTTATTTATATTGTCTTTTATGTGTTAATCCCAACAATATATCTCAATTAATGTCATTTAAGTACATCAGGAATGTTCCAACATAGAACCTTGCGGCAACTCCAAAAATACAATCCGTGACTCCGATATCATACTAACCATATATGTTCTTTAAGGAGGTAAGAGTTTAATATAATATTTAAAATTTATGAATAAAATACCAGTTTAACCTGTAAAGGAATATAGTAATGACTACTGGTGCTGGTTCTAGTGGAATTAATAATAACGATATTAATGGTTATTAGTTTTTTACTAATACCTATACCTCCTTACCTATAAGGAGCAGTTTTTGTATGAATATGGAAATCACTTGTTGAATTGTAAGGTTTGAGGGAAGGAAGCAGATGCTACAAAATGAGTTAACACTGTCAGGTTATAGACACTAAAAGATTGAATTGCTAATTACGACTTTGGCAAGTAACGAAAACTTTTACGAGGCGACATCTGTCCAAAGAAAGTTATAGCTTCTTTGTAAGATTCTGCTGATTCCAGATTTAAAGTATGATTTCCATATCCGCAAAACGTACTGTTGCTATTTTCCCCGAAAAAGAACTGTTTTATTGTATTTTCCCGTCATGTTTGCTCTGTTATCGTAATCTTGTTCTACATAGTTTTTAAAATTCATGTAGCAGATTTAAAAACCGTCAAGTAGTTCCTTGCCTCATTTTTTTCCAAAAAATTATCTAAATATATAAAACGTTTAAATGTAATAGACTTTCACAGTTATTATCTGTATGAATATATAAAACCTTCTACAATTGAAAATTCCATTAAGGAATAATCAATGTTGTCTGTTCCGTATGAGGTGAATCGGGAGTTGCATCAGCAATAATTAAAAAATATTTAGCTATTTTAACTTCCTTAATGATTGCATTTTGTACAAATCTGCCACAGATATTTATAAACTCATTTTGTATTCTCATTGAAAGGAAATGAATATGCATTCCCTTATTTTCTTCTTGTGGTGTTTGACCTTTTAAAATATACTCTACTGGTATTGGATCATATGTACTTAAAACTTCAATTAAATTGTTGATCTAATCTAAAAAAAGCTAGCCCTTATTCAAAATGAAAAAATATTATATTCAGATAGAATTCTAATAGCTTTTTCCAATATTTGCTTTGGTCATTGGTAATTTCATTTACACGCAGGTTTTCTATTCTTCGATCAGCTAAGCACTTTTATGTAAATTTTTCCACAAAACATAATTCTTCACATGTGAAATATAAGTATTGCTGGAATTTTTCTAATCGTTTTTAACTGTGTATCCCAATTTATCTGTTAAATATGAAAACGAGAGTATCTTCTTATTCAGAATGTAACACGGTGCACAATAAATTGATTGATTTTTCTTGCTCCAGTATAGCCAATCTCTATTACAAATTGTTACCATTTGCAAGCTTTCTTGAAAGTATATTATGTATATGGAAATGCACAATTTGCTGTATTGCTTCCAATATTTTCTGGAATTTCCAACCGCTTCAATTTCAAAAAGGATTTCAATTGGTCGGTATTATTTTTATCAAGCATTTCCATATCTAAAACAATTAAGGTATCTATAGTCAATTCGCTGTCTGGAATCACACTTTTACTGTTTTGATAATTATCGGCTTGTGTTTCACTGTCACTAACTAAATCTTGTAATTTTGTTTCATCTCTGGTAGTCTCGCTATCTTCATTTAATAGGTCTATTGTTTAAATTCTTTTTCATTTTCACTATTCTGATGTTCTGTCACAACACTACATTTTTCAATATTGACTGTTGTTCTTCTGCAATCATGTCATTGCGAACATTCTTTAGCGTTATTAAATTTTTCAGAGCAGATCCTCCCTTAATTTCTTTTGCCTTTTGCAAATATCTCTTCATTTTAAATATCCTGTTAATATTTTTATCATTTAATTATAAAATAACTATGAAATATGGACAACTCACCAAACACTAAATCCCCGTTATTTTTTTCTTAATATCAATTTTTACAACAAGTAAGCAAATTAAAAATGTGATTGAAGGATCGATCTTAGCAAAATGCAAGATCGATTTAGCGAAGATCGATCTAGATCAAAGATCGATCTTGTTACAAAGGCACATTTTGATCAAATATCCATCCGCCACAAATATGATTGAACTATTTAAAAACACAATCTTGCAATCATTATATATTGTGCCTGAAAAGAAAATATTTATGTTTGGATTCTGTACTCTAACTAGCTTTCTGAAACCTCTGGAGTATCGTAATCTACGAATACAGAATTCTTGTATGTAGTATTTTATGCTCAAGAGATTGCATTGATTACTGGTATTACATATATATATCCATTTTATGCTGTATTTTTTAAGACTTTAATGTTGTTTTACACTTATAATTAGAAAAGCGCACCTCCATTACCGCTTACAGTTTATAATTAAATTTCTTTCTCCTACTTTTTAAATATTATTGCCATTTTGTCTTCTTCATAAATTTTAGTTCGTTAAATAAATTTAATGCTTGTAAAATAACAGCTTCTGATATAAAAAGTCATAGTAAAAGTTTTAGGTTGCGTTGTGCGCTTGACTTATAATGTTTATTAAATTTGAACAGAAATTCATGTTTTAAATTAGATAATGTGCTTTTCAAACAATTCACAATAGTTTTGTGCGAAATATTATCGATGAAAGTTTTGGTTTGGTGAAAGATTTGAGAACGAGAAATATTGAAAATGTTTGCTATTATAGATATGTTTAGTTTATGTATAATAATTATAAAAGTTGTTTGGAAGGTGTTTTTGTCAATAGTTCATGGTTAATTGACAACTTATTACGGTGCACAAGTCTGTTTCAATTATAGTTTTCATTGTGTAATTTATACACTTAAATAACAATTTGTTAATAATCTTTGTCTTTAAAATTGTACCATTCTTACTGCTATATCATTTGTTTTTGCTTTTGAATGGACCCTTCCTGGAAAACTGCAATAAAACTCGGGGAGGCCTAACAAAAGTCTATTGTTATTGTGAGTGATTTGAGCATGGTCAGGTCAAAAATGGTCAGTTCTCATATCAATAAATTTTGTAACAAAATAAATATATCACTTTTGTTGACTTAAATTTGAAGTATTAATACAGTTTAATTTTTTGAAAATCTGTAAGATCGATTTTGATCAAAGCTCAATTTTTGATCAATCGATCTTTTTTTGGGATCGAAGATTGATCCTAAAATGTGAGTTTGACCCAGCCCTACTCAGAATATGGCACGATTGAGCAAACGACAGACGATTTTTCCAGTTGGAAACAACAATACATGTGTGCGTGTCTTCGCAAATAGAAAAATGTAATTTAAGGATTCGTAACACAATTAAAAAATATAGTCGGGTAAAATGATTCAATAAAAAAAATCGAGCTAAATAAAAATCGATACCCTCTCTGATACTCTCTGCTCATATCTCATAATACGTTGTTGTAGATCAAATTCAGGATTCACTTTATACTAAATGAACTAAAAAATAATAACCCTTTGTAAACGTGGTTTTGTTCTTGCTGGTGAAATTAAAATACGTAAATACAATTAAACACTTATATTTACAAAAGAAATAAAATAAATATAAAATATACAACTATGCTGGTAAAAATTAAAGAATTGAAATTATACGGCGTGTACTGCTTCTCGTGTGGTCGTTATCGAAGTGACTGATAAAAATGGTAGGGTTGGCAAACAACCCCATGCGGGCGGAAACAGCTTCCTCCTCTAGCCACCAGAGAGGGAAATTTAAAATACTTGTTACACCTTTAATTATTATTCTATCATTAACTAGCATATCTATGGTAACCTACGAGCTTAAATTTCATAATGGATTAGTTACATAATAACGATAACACCCACAAACAGTGTAACAAACGCCCTAAATACACTTTAAAGTATCAAATAAAACTAAAAATATTTATTGGAATGTAAATAAAAGCAGTTCTTAAATTTGAATTTACGGGTAGTTATTTCTCATTTTATCTTGTGATTAATAAATATTCACTTCTTTTCCAGAATGATAATAATAATAAATGATCGTTATAAATAAATACTTTTAAAATTCAAATCGAATTTTTAAGGGGCCTCATCTAAAGTAAAATATTTATTGCATGTTGCTTGTTTTAACTTAAAATCTACAGAATCTTGAATTTATTGAAACTAAACCTTTTGACAAGACGAATTCTCTGAGCTCTCCATAAGCTTGGTCCAAATCATCATTGACAATAATAAGATGAAAGTTGCCTGGTTCTTCACCTAAAATAAAAAAGTACATTTAATACAAAAATTGGTAAGAAAACATAAATAGAACCAATAAAACATCTTCAGAACTAAAAGAGTTTATAATATTATAACACAAATATAAACAAGAAATCCCAAATGGAGTCATTATTATATATCAGAAAGTGGGACTTTACAAACAAAAGGTAGTATAAATATTATCTAGGCTCTCGTGCCTTGATCTTAGAATATTAAGGTAACTATTTAGAGTGTAATAGATTATGTGTGTGTGCTACAACTAAAATAACTTAGGACAGAAACTACAGCAATGACCCTGTGAAGTTTTTCTTATATGAAAGACCTATCTCATGCACCTTTGCATAGGATAAGTCTTTTACTTATATTTAGTTTATCATACATCGATTAATCAATTACTTTATAGATTAATCGAAGGGAAATCCCAGTTCTAGTTGGGATGAAGGGTGCGTTAGGAATGGAAAAAGAGGTATATTTTTTTAACGCCAAATGACAAGATATATAGAACTTGATCTTAAATATTTTTTCTTTATCAAAATGTTTTAGCAGTAAACAAAACTAACAGCTTCTTATATCTTAAATACTTTCAAAGATATGGTATTTGGTGGTTATATGATCATATAATCGATTAATATAATTTTGAATTAATTGATTACATTATAAAGTGTATCAAATCGATTATTATATTGATTAAGTCATCCATCCAAATGCTGATCACTTGGAAACCAGATTAACCACCATCCTGTGGAGTTATTACCTCTCTATGAATGGTGACGAAACTTTGTCAACTTTTTAAATCGACATAAATATCTAAATAAAGATCTTAACCATATTTAATTTCAGCTGGTGCCACCTTCAGCCTTGCTTCTAAACTTTCTGGAGTTTCAGTGTTACGATCTTCTAATCTTCTCTTCAACTCCTCCCTAGAAGGTGGTTTTATAAAAACCATCCATGGATATAAATTCGTCTGCTTTATTTGTTTCACACCTTCAACATTAATATCCAGTATGCAAACCTTTCCTGTGCGTGTCACATTCTCAACAGCGGCAAAGCTCGTTCCGTACATGTTGCCAGAGAAATTTACTGTGTGTATAAATTTGCCATCTGCAATATCTTTCTCCATTGCCTCTTTATCCGTAAAATTATATTGTACACCTTCTTCTTCGGCAGGTCTTCGATTCCGAGTGGTATGACTCACACTAAACCCAAAACTTTTTTGGAATTCGTTCATCAATTTTGTGATGAGGGTGGTTTTGCCTGACCCAGATGGTCCACAGAATACTAGGTATTGTGTTGCCATTTTCACTCCTGTAAAATATAATATCATTATTAAACAGAAAATATTATAATATGACTTGTAAAGCTATATCTACAAGGAAAACTCTGCTTATTTAATGGTTATTGAGGCGAGGTGAGTGTTGAATCAAACTATGTTTAAATGAAAACTTGGAAAATTTTAGGCTATTATTACAATCAAAGTAGTGTTGCAAAACTCTATCCAAATCAATATTCAAGTTACAAATATTATTTAAGCACTAATATGGGACAAGAGCACAGATTAAGTATGTAATACTTACCAGTCCGGCACTGGGGCTGGGAGGATGCAAAATAGCAAGAAGTTAAAATCTTTATTTTCGTCTATTTAATCACAATATTTTTAATTAAAATTTCAAATTGAGTACATATGCGTGTGCATATATACATAATATTATCTCCAGATATAATCAACCAGTTTTATCAATCAATTTGTTTCTATTTTCTCTAAATACTTGAACAGTTTTATCCTTCCTACAAATTATAAAGTCATTGATCGCTTTTTTTTGCCAAAAACAAAAAATACTGTTTTTCTGAGTTCAATGATATCCCATAAGGGAGTGTGAAGTAAAAAGTTATTCTTGATATAGAGGTATAAACATCCAAAAAACGATATTTTGTGTGCTGGAATAATTTAATTTTATTGATAAGTTATTATCCACTCGTATCCTGGATGCATCATTTACACATATTTTTTTGGAACTGTGAGTTCCATGTCTGAGTTCTATGTCATATGCATGTTGAAAGTCAATACAGAGATTATGTATAGTTCTATTCAATTTCTATCCTTTCTCGAGTAGCTGCCTTAGAGTGAAAAATTGATCAATACTAGACCTGTTCTTCCTGAAACCCACTTAGGAATGCCCCAGTAAAGCATCTATGAAAGGCTTCAGCCTATCTAGTAAGATATTCCATATGACTTTATATACGGTGTTGATTAGGGAGATGCCTCTGTCATTTGTGTTGTTTCCCTTTTTGTGGAATGAATTTACGATTCTACAAAATGAGTTAACATGAAAACTGTCAGATTATAAATACTAAAATTGCCAGTTACGACTTTGGCACGAAACAAAAACTTTTACGAAGCTAGTTGCCTTTTTCGCCATCACTCCTGTTGAGATGCGGCGTTGAAAATGGTGGATATTTCCACCCATGCGGTGACATTAATCTCATCGACAAATGAATTAACAGTTGTTTCAAAAAGTTATATAAAGTGACGCGAGGGCAAACAACAAATCATTAAATAGAATATTTTATAAATAACAAAGTTGCCTGGAATTTACAGGGACGCAACAGAGTTCATATACACATTCATAGTTGAACAGTATGAGGAGTTTTTGTAGATTTTCAAGCCTTTGTGTTCCAGATTGTATGTATCTAAATAAACTAAGTAGGTACTACGAATCTGTAGAGGCTGCCTTCTAAAAATAATGGAGGTGTACTTGAACATGGTATACCACATGGCTCCATATGACGACCTCTGTGGTAGCTCATATTTATCAGAAGAGACACCTTTCAATGCACATCTGTTCTAGGCAACGTAGAAATACTCGTGTCTAATAATGCTGTGATCGCATATCAAATTCAGGGTGCATAAATTAAGAAACAAATAATATTTTAGTTATATTTTATTCTATCAACAGTGGTATTTAACAGTTATACATATACCATGGGCAAAATGAGCATGCATTAAAATTTATATTTTTTAACATTTAATCATAATATCGTAATAAAATTGTACAATAATATCATTTACTAGCATTTCTATGGTAAACTACGAGCTTAAGTTTCATAATGGCTAGTTACACAATAGCAAAAATAATAAAAAAGATTTAAAAAAAAACATATACAAACAAAATGCAACAAAATCCAAAATACACTTTGAAGAGAAAAAATAAAAACTAAAAATCTTTACAGGAATGCTATAAAATAAATACTTTCGCTACATAAACAGACATTCAATAATTCTAGAACAAATTATACAAATATTTTCTAAAATGTCTAAAGTTGGACCCTATGAATCTCAGACTACAATGAAAACTGAATTCTCGTATTGTAAGCTATTTAAAATTTCCATGTAATTTATTTATAATTCAAAAATATTTTTAATTGAATTTTTTTTGTTCACATGTGATTATTTGACCAAAATTAAAGCATAAGTTTTTATCGTCATAGATTAAAATTTTCGGATTGTTATTAGTAATTTTATCTTTCAATTAATAAATACTCACTTCTTTTTCAGAACAATAATAACAATAAATCTTTATAACATGAAATGCTTTTGGGTAATTCAGGCATTCGAATTGGATCTTAAAAGGGCCACATCTAAAGTAAATAATTATTGCGTACTGCTTGTTAAGACTTAAAACCTACACAATAGTTGAGTTTATTGAGCCAAAACTTTTTATGAGACAAATTCTTTGAGTTCTGTGTAGGCTCGATTCAAATCACCATTGGTGATAACAAAATTAAAGTTGCCTGGTTCTACACCTAAAATAAAAAAGAATATTTAATACAAAAATTGATAAGAAAACAAAAAGTATACATAAATCCAATAAAAGATAATCAGACCAAAAAAGTTTATAATGGTATAATACAGTTATAAATAAGACATCACAAATAGTTTGAGTCTTAACTAGAACTAAGAAAATGGGAATTTCAAAAATTGTCTTGATTGATGTTATTGAAGCAATTAAACACCTCAATAACATGAATGTTGTTTCCGGGTGGAAACCGTGTAGAGGCTCTGACAAGTGCCGACGTT
>JAWQRN010000128.1:0-36988 GCA_033557685.1 Sperchopsis tessellata
CTGCAAAAGAAACACCCTTGAGGAATTGAACGATGCACCCCAAAATATTATTCCGAAACGCATTCGGGAACATATATTTGCATAAAACACCATTCTCAGTACATACTGTTCAACGTAGCTCTTAAGGATGCAAATTGTGCAAATGTTTTTATTTATAGCTGTATACAGACTTTCAAAATGCGTAACCCATGTAAGTGACTGGTCTGCGTGTGTACCTAAAAATTTCACTGACGGTTGTACTGTTAATGTATTCGTTGTTAACTTAAAATGAAGAGCACATGCTTCAATCATATTTCTACTATGGAACAAAATGCCACAAGACTTATCAGGTTTAATCAAAGGCATATTAGTTACAAACCACTGCTTTAATAACTCAAAATATATCTCAGCCTACCTTACAATATCAAAAAAGGTGGAACCTCTAATTATCAGATTTGTATCATTAGCATAATGTACTATATTATGTGGCATATTGTAAGTGACTTGAAAGATATCATCAATGAAGTTTAAAAAAGCAAAGGACCCTGTACACTACCCTGAGGGACACCTGTTCCAATTATACGTGACCTAGATTCAGATAATACACCATTATTACGAATACAAACTTTCTCTGTTCTATTAAATGTAATAAACTTCCACCGTTATTATCTGAATGATGTTTCCGGTTGGAATCCGTACAGAGGCTCTTACAAGTGCCGACGTTTCATTCATTGTTGCAAGGAACATTTACAAGGCGAATAATGTTACTTCAATGAATGAATTCAAAGCAGTGAATTCATTCGTTGAAGTAACATCACTCGCCTTGAAAATGTCATCAACGAATGATCCCGGCGCTAAATCTTTATATTATCAAAAATAGCAGTAACAATAGTTTCCATTTTAAGAAACTATGTTGACGTACATTTAAAATTTTATACTCTTCGAGAAACTTCAGAATTCGTGTAGATATAGCAATTTCATATGCCTTGAAGAATGTAGATAATAGACTTACAGGTCGATAATTGTTCGCACATTGAGTGTCGGCTTTCTTGACAATAGTAGCGACCAGGCACATTTTAGCTTAGTTAGAAATACACCTGCATTAAATGACTTATTTATAAGCCGTGTTATAAGTTCAATGAAACCACCAACACATTTTTTATTATGAAAGGAGAAACATCGTCGTGACCGGAGCTATTTTCATTTTTTGAGCTATGGATGATATTAAAAATTTTATTTGTGAAGACAGGACAAAGAAAAAGCGAGAGTTGGAAATTACGTACCTCAAACTTTTCGAATGCAGGGCTAGTTACACAAGAACTAAATTTATTCGCAACAGAGAGAGGAGTATGATAACCAACGAGCAATAGGTCATTAACGTCCATTGGCTGTCCAATAATTCTATTCACAACATTCCATAGTTCACGGGGCTTGTTGACAGATGAACCGTCACCTCTCAGTATATTGGTGAAAAGTGGTACTAGTGCACATCCCCCACAACAGTCCTTGCAACAGTCCTTGCCTATATTACCATGATCCAGCCTAGTTTGGATCAGTGCATTGAAATCATTCGTTGAAATAACTAAACTCGCCTTTAAAATATCTCTTGCAACAATGGACGAAACGTCGGCATATATTTAAGCCTCTACACGGATTCCACCCGGAAACAACATTCAATATTTAAAATATTTACGTTGTTTGGAGTAAAATTTAGTACAATGCTTATTTTAGTTATTTTCACTTTATTTCCTGTGGTATTTGCAATCATTGATACATAATGGTTCGAAGTATCCCTATTTTTTTACAATACCGGTACAAAGGAAAACACCTAGTAAAATTTGAACTTATACAATATCTTCAATAATTTCTGGATTAGCAATTTCAATAGGAATAACAGTTTTCGAACAAGCTACTATAAGAACAGGGTTAATCAGAGATATATTAAAATACAAAGTAGATTGAAAAGTGTTAGAATCTGTATGAAACTTGATTGTGTTATGATCGAAAATAAATACATGATTTTGGTAATATTTCGTTGAGAAGTCATTAATAATAATAATATATATCTTAGTACAACAAAAAAAAGTTTATACAATCAAACATGAATTAGAATGAAAAACATTACAACAAAACATCTCTTGAAAACTATGTAGACAGTATTCCCTCAAGATTTTTTTTATCCTACATTTATAACTGCGAAAAATATTCTCCGTCTTGAGATGCTGAGGCAATGAATTAAACAGCCTTAAAACCACAGGAGAAGGAGATCTAGTAATTTCCAGTCTATTTACAGGAAACTTATAATCATTATGATTCCTGATACATAAGAGTGGAAGTCATTATTTCTCCTTGAGATACCTGACCTGACACCTAAAAATATCATCCGAAGGAACCAAAGACTCCCAAAAACAGACACCAAATGAAAGCCTAGACTGTTGGCAGCAATAATAGAATGATATTAAGTACGAAATCCTAACCAAAGCATTAAGAGTTCTTATCTGAAAACAAGTGGACTTCACGGCTTTTACAATCTGGTGACAATGGTTTTTCTAGTTCAGGTTTTGGTCAACCTCGAGCCCCAAAAATCTCACACAGTGATCCTACTCAAACGCGCTACCATCGACAAATACAATCACATCTGCAACATCTCTATTCTAAACAGCGTAGAAACGAAGCAACTTTGTTTTAGTAGGATTCAGAAATTGTCTAATACTTGAAAACTAAAGGCATAATTCAAGGAATGAGCTGCTCCACGCTAAATATCATTAGAGGATCCCACTACAACAGATGAAGTATCATCAGCGAATATATTAAAAGCAAAACTGACAAAGAACACAATATTGTTCATAAATAAAATAATCAAAATTGGACCCAAGATAGAGCCCTGCGACACACCTATGTCATCAAATATACTAGACGAATCCGCAAAATTCAGATTGTTGTTCGATATATATATATATATCGCAAGTACAAACTGTAGCCTATCTGACAAGTAGGAGAGAAACCTAAAATACCACCAAATTTTATAGGAAAATTATTTGATACGAGTGGAGGGAAGTTTGTATATTAACGTACGCGTGAGTAGATGAGGGATTTGTGGTATTTTCAATTCCTCTATTTTAATTTGCTATTATCATGACGAACTATATTAGAATTTAATTGGGATTAATGTCTGCACATGTATCTAGTAAAAATAAAACATCCTATTTTAACTCGTAAATTAGGAAAATAATATGGTCTGATTGTGCAAATTCAACACGAAGTGTATGACTTTAATTCGGTCGACACTGGCGGACTTAGCATGTTTAAATATTGCTGGTTTAGTGAGTCTTTATTATTTGAAGAACATTGGCGAATATTGTTATTATACTCTATTTTCCTACAGTTTTTAATTAAATGTCCCTTAAATTTGCAATTATTACAAAATTGTGTTTGCTTTTTAAATTTACTTTGGGAAGCTGAGTGATTATCTCTGTTATAAATATTGCAGAAACTGTGTATTCAATTATTAGTGTTTTGGTTTGAGGTACCTTGATACTTAAATTTGAGTGTTATTATGCATGAATATATAACCTACAATTTTGTTCCAAAAGGTTAGATTGTTCACAAAAGTTGCAAAATAAATTTGGTTTTACTTTTGAAAAATTGAGCTTACAATTTATATCATTGTGATTAGGTCTCTGATAAAAGCTGCAATAATTATTATTAGTATGATTATCGTGTAGTAATCTATGTGTCACGTTTTTCTTCTTTAGCAAGTTCTATCTCGTCTTCAAGTAAACCTGGATATTGTGATTTCACAAATATGAACAGGGTGATTCCCTATATTTTGACTCCCTAACTCTTTTATTATAAGAGCTATCAAAAAATACAACTAAAAAACAATTGCCTGCATATGTCACGTGATATAAGAGTGGAGGTGATTTTTTAACGAGAACACCCTGTCATTTTTACATTTTCTTGGGATCCTTTTTTTTTATTTCAAACATATATGCGTTGATAGTTCTAGCTGTAATGGTTTTTGACATATTTGACCTTGAAAATGCTCTAAATATGCATTGGCTGATGATCTTTGTCAATATTATTTCTTTATTACCATTGTTATTGTTTGACATTTGTTAGTATTATTTTATCAAAATGGGTTGCATAGCAGCCGAAAAGTTTGAAATATTTTCCCTTTATTTAAAAAACAATAAAAATACAAAAGCTGCAAGGAGAGAGTATATATCATTATATCCAATTCGCCCAGCTCCCAGTGAAAACACATTTTGGAATACTTATAGAAATTTGAGAGATACTAACAGTCTTAAAAAAATACGTAGCACTACATTCTGCAACTGCAAGGGTGTATATAAATATAAAAATTGTTCAAAATGGCTACCATTATTTAAAACACAAAGTTCATACCTTCTTCTCAAATGCAGGCAGTATGAAACAACTTTATTGTTGTCCCGGTGTATTCATATGTTTCTCCCCTAATCTAATTATTAATAGTTTCAACATTGCTTAAAATTATTATTATCTTTGTACTTTTAAAATCCCCACAAAAATGCATCCAAAGGTGATATATCGGGGCTGTTTGGTGGGCCTGGAATGGGTCCGCCATTACCAACCCAAACGTCATATTGACAATTTAAATGCTCCAGAACCTCCAAAATATTATGTGTGGGCGTTTCGTCATGTTGCCAAATTATGTGATGAAGCTCCTCAGCAGAAGATTTTTGATCCAAAGCTGTCCTACCCCTGGAAGAATCGTTTCCAGATATGTTTCCCGTGTGAAGTTATAATCAACAAATATAGGCCCTACAATTTTATTTAGGAAAATACCACACCAAACTTTAATAGATTTTATACCGGACTTTTTTAATTTGAACAACTTTCATTTCGTTGATTTTTGTTCTCCCACGCATATCAACTTTTCTGTTAAATATCCCTGCTGTAGAAAACGACGATTCATCTGTCCATAGAATATGTTTGAAGAAGCTAGGGTTTTCGTCCAGTTTTCGGAGCATTTTCTGGCAAAATTCCAATCTTTTCCACTTTTGATCTTCTGTGAGGTATTGAACCGGTAATAATTTGTAAGGCCTATATTCACGTGTTTTTAACGTTGTTTGAATTATTGAATAGCATTTTTTAGTTTCACGTGATGCAGCACGTAAGCTAGTTTCAGAATTTTCTAAAACAAATTATTTGCGTTATCAGACATCTCAAAACGGCTATCCGCATATCCGGCGGCTATCAGAATACTGATTTTACTCAGAGAGGCTTTGTTTTAAAATAAATGTTTAAACTAAGGGTGCGGAAAAACTTTAAAATTAATTTTAATTATATTCTTTATATGAGCTAATTATATCATAGTTACCTTCAAAATGAATCAAAATATCAAGATCTTTATTCTCGTTTGCTTCAGTGCTACTTTTTTTTCAGTCTCAAATTTCTATAAGTATTCATAAATGTGTTTTCATTGGGAGCTGGGCGATTTGGGTATAATGCTATATACTCTCTTCTTGCAGCATTTTTATTTTTAATTTTTTATTAAATAAAGGGAAAATATTTCAAACTATTCAACAAGATACAGTGTTTTCATAGATCATTAGCCAAAGCCTACTGCACTTCTGTCAGTAATATTCTTTAAAATATTGAATATTTAGAGCATTGCCCAATCTATCAAAAATTATTGCAACTAGACCTATCAACCTTTATATATTTGAAATCAGAATGAATTAATTTAAATACAAACATAAAAATATTCAGGGCGTTCCCATTAAAAAAATCACCTATATTCTTATAACACGTAACGTATGCAGGCAATCATTTTGTTAGTAGTTATTAAAAAAAATATATAGATTAAACCCCACAACTTTTGTGATTTTATTGCTCTTCTAAGAAAATAGTTGGGGGGTGTCACAATATAGTGAATCGCCCTGAACAGTTCTTTGTTCAGCCCATTTATATTAGATAAATTTGGGTCTAACAACTATATTAAATTAGAAAATTTGGTTTCAACTCGAATAGCATATGGATTTGTATTTTCGTTTGTTTTATAGGATTAAGTTCAACTTGGCATTGACTCATACTAAATGGTTCACTAAAATGGTCATTAAGGTAATTTTCAAATTGAGCACAATTATTAAATACTCTATTTGACACTACGGATCCACCTATGCCGGTTAGTTTTGTTTTAAATATTGCTAATAATACATGTCTAATTTATGCGCTAATATTTTATTCACTTCGTCACAATTAGAAATAAAATTTTATTTATATTTTTAATTTTGAACCATCAAACATTATTTTAAAACAATAATTATGTAAAAGTTTGTCATACTATCAAATTATATTCACGTTACTCTCTAATATTTGAACAAAATTAAAATAGAGTAAGTGCTTTGAGATTTAAAGATAAGAAATTACATTATATAACTCTAGATACTCTTCATGTTGTTGTTGCCTTCTGCGTTGTCTAGAACTGCCTTGTTTTGTAGAAAGTTGATCCGGAAATTCTGACACTAGTTTGTAAAGATGCAAGTTTGTCCTTAGGATTAAGGACTTGGACCCTGTATGAAAGTTTGCTATAGTAACAAAACACTTAGAAACTTAAACGACAAAATATTAACAACAGAGAGATCGTATTCTGGAAATGTCCTTCTTGTGGTTGGACAGTAAGTTCTGGCGATAATTTCATTAGTTTTCCGCTATTACTTCCGTGATTAAAGCGGAAACAGTTACTGATGCAAACTATATTTGCAAGTACAATATTTTTACTTACTTAAATATTCGATAAGCTGTTTGTTCTCAAATAATGAAACTATTCCTGGAGTGTACATTATAGTCCGAAGGATTCTACTGAATTCAAATATCAAACTTCAAACATTTTAGTAATGTTACTGTAACCAAGTCTTATTAATATCTACCAAAATACTTATAGAATGGACTCGTATTCAGCACCTTAATATTCAAATAAATGGAAGCGCAGGTTATGAGACCAAATAATATATGTCCTAATAATTTGGTGCTTGCTCGACGAGATATGAATTCAATTCCTAACAAACGAAGGTTTAACATGAAATAAACCTTTAAATTTTGCCCTAATACGGGCTTCTGTAGCACGTGACTTGCGACCGCAATAAGTACCGTGACAAATTATATCTTTGTTGCGTTATTAACCTTGCCTTTTGTTAGCCGGTGGGTCCAATTTTGCCAATTGAGTTTGACTTATTGATGGAAACTATCGAACTATTCGGTAGTTAAAAACTATCTAAATATTCGATAGTAAAATTTCATTCCAGTAAATTTAAAAGATAATTTGTGTCATTCGATAGTTTTTTTGATTCGAATGAACTAACCATTTGATAATTTTTTCATTCGAATGATTTTTTTATTCGATTGATATATATATATATATATATATATATATATATATTCATTCATTTAACCATATTCCAACGAGACGGTCTACCTAGATCTACTACCTACTCGTTTTATCTGATTGCGTGCATTTTACTGACATTGTGGGAACTTCTCAGAAGATGATCGAAGTAGTTTATACAACGCTGAACCATGCCCAACTAATGTTAACGATATCAGCATGAGGATTTATGAGAACTGGCACAATAGTCTTGAAGAGTTCCCAAAATGTAAGTAAAATGCCCGAAATCATCAAAAACGGGTAGGTAGTAGGTCTATACTCTAGATACGTAGGTAGGTTTTAATAAATTAATGAATGACTGAATTACTTATATTATTCAAATGAGAAAATCATTCGAATGAAAAAAATGTACTAGATAGTAAACAGCATATTATCGATAACTATCAATATTTCATTTCATTCGATAGTGCACATCGTTAGAATGAATACACAAATAGCCGCTATATAACTGATGGAATACGTATCAGAGGGCATGAACAATAAACACTTCGTGTTAGCAGTATTCATTGATCTAACAAAGGCATTTGATACAGTCACCACAACCATATTACTAAACAAGTTAGAAGGGATGGGAATAAGGGTTGTTGCCCATAACCTAATCAAGCCTTACCTCAATGATAGGAAACAGTTTACCACTGTGAATCAGATGGATAGTGGTTGACAAGTGAATCAGTTTGGAGTACTACAGGGTTCAGTACTTGTCTCAATACTATATTTACTGTCGTACACAGCTTGGCGTGCTCGGGAATAAATTGTACATACATAACATTTGCTGATGATACTGTGCTGCTGTTTAAAGCGAAAAACCTATCAATTATAGAGGTTAACAATGAGCTAATGAGATATCATGAGAGGCTACTAAACAATAATTTACAAATAAATGTAAAAAAACAGTGTACATTATATTCGACCAAAGATAAGTATACGATTGAAATATAAAAATAAACAGTAATAACATAAAAAGGGTGAATGATTATAAATGTGTCGGACTCATACAGATCATAAATTAAATTTTGATCTCCACATCAATAAATTACAAAACAGGTTAGCCAGTATTGGTGGTGCCCTAAAAAGGTGTCTTGATAAACTTCCACAAATGACAAAAAATGTATATATCATGCACTAGTTGAGTCTCACTTGAGATACATGAATGTTCTGTGGTCTCTTATTAATGGCTTGCAGAGGAAACAAAACCGAGTAATAAGAGTACTGTTTAACTTGCCTTGGAGGTTTCCTTCGAATCAGCTCTACACATGTCTGAGACTTATGAAGGTTGAAAACTTAAAGAAAATAATAGAAATAAAGCTTATTTACGCTAGCAAAAACCTTAAGATGAAATGCAATACCCACAATGACTGAGAACAGTAAATTCCATCTCTACTCAACAAGAGCAAGTATCAAGATCCACATTGATTACAAAAGGTCCAACATTAGTAGTAACAGCATTCTTCAACGCAGTTTAAGGACATTCAATGAAATTATGAAATTATTTCATCTAAACGAAATCGTCACCCCTTTATTATTGTGTTTGGTTTGTGTATTGAATTGTGATAATTTCGTGGCAATATGGATTAATAAACAAAGTGAGATGTTGGAATGGGTTGAATCATAAGAGTTGTGTTTTTGAATTAATATGTAGAATCAGACACCAGTGCCATGTATTGTTTTTGGTTTGTAAATAAATGGATTTAAATAAAAAAAACATAACAAAAAATAAATGATTCAATCGAAAGCATCATTCGAATGAAAGAGCTATCGATTGATTTATTCGATAGTTAACAATATACCATCGATAACTATAGATAGTTCACGCAATAATTTCGGTAAAAACTTATTCAGGAGCAGACATAAAATCATAATCCTGAGGTCGGTACAATGATATTTAAACTAAAGAAACAAAAATATAAGAAAACCAAGAGGTACGACTTAAAACTACTGAAAGACGATCAAACAAAACAAATAATACAACAAAGTATCGAAGGGAAATTCATTACCAACGAAGACATGAAGGATGCAGAGACAGAGCTAATAAAACTGCATAAAACAAAGAAACAAATCCTTGACAAACACCTACACCTGAAAAAGAAAAAGGAGTGGATAACTGACAACTTAATGGAGATGATGGATGACAGGAGATAAGCCCAAGGAAACGTCACCACCTATAAGGACATCGATAATAGAAAAAAGAAAGCAATCAGGGAAGCCAAGAACAAATGGTGTACAGAACAATACAAAAAAATGGAAAGTTTGGAGAGTAAATATGACTTAATCTCCATAAGAATGTAAAAGAAGCAGCTGGAATGTATAAACATTGAAAAACAGGGTATCCTTGTGATGATAAAGGAAACCTTATACTCGAAGCAAAACAACGATAAGTACTGCGAAGACATACGTGGAAACCACATTAAAAACGAAACCCGAAACACCTCGTTTAAGAAGGAATGCATCACTGAACCGACAATTATACCGCAGAAATAATTGCTGCCATAGGCCAAGGATGGCCAGGTAGCACTGCCAGATGACTTTTTCTCACAGTTCCTGAAGATCATGGACGCACATGTGCTACAATGGCTCACGATACTATTCATCATCGTATACAACCCAGGCAAGATCCCTAGAACTCTACCAAAGAAACCTAATCCAAAAATGTAAGACAATACATTTATTAGCATCATGAGTCACCTACTAAAGACAATCTTGAAAGTAATTCACAAAAGAATTTACAGAATATGTGAAGCCAGCTAACTCGCACACAATTCGGATTCAGAGAGGCTCTAGGCATGAGAGAAGCCCTTTTTGCAATCCAAGTTTTATTTCGACGATGCAGAGAAGTCAACTGCGATGTCAATGTGGGCTTCATCGAATATCAAAAAGCCTTTGATAGAGTGAAGCATAATAAACTGTTGTTAATCCTAGAAACAATCGGCTTGTACGATAAGGAAAGGAGAGTGGTTCAAAGCATATATTACAATCAGTCAGCCGACATTAGAGTGGAAAAAAAAATCTACGGAAGCAGTTTCGATACAGCGTGGAGTGCGGCAGTGGTGTATATTACCACCTATACTCTTCAATGTCTACTCCGAACATATCTTTAGTTGGCACTGGAGAAAGCTGAGGGGTGAATGGAATACTTTTAAACAATTTCAAGTATGCAGATGACTCAGACATTTGTGCAGACAGTTTGAAGGGATTCCAGAGACTTATGTCACAGATCACATTAGCCAGTCAAAACTATGGCCTAGATCTTAATGTTGTGAAACTAAATATAAGGTTATTTGAAGGAAAACAGACACCAAATACGCAACAATCAACAACCCATAACAAGAGCAGCAAAATACAAGTATCTTGGTACTAATGTAAACGACTAATGGGATCATTCAGTAGAGATAAAGTAACGCATAGAGAAAGCCAGAGCACAATTCACCAAAATGAGTAAAATCTTCAAATGCTGAGACAAATTATAACCCGTCTACTCCGATGTTACGTGTTCTCAGTTATTCTTTACAGAACAGCTCATTTGAAGAAACTCGAATCTTTGATATGTGGTGAATACTGGGAATCTCCTGGGTGGACCGAATCACTAACATTGAGTGGGCAGAATGGACAAAGAATGTAAAATTCTGATAGCAGTAAAACGCCAAAAATTAGAATACTTAGGCCACATTTTGAGAAATGAACAATGTTATGGACTGTTACAGCTGATTATACAAGGGAAAGTACACGGAAAGAGAGGACCCGGAAGAAGAAGGATTTCTAGGCTCCAAAACTTGAGAAAGTGCTTCTCCTTAACCACGACCGAACTTTTCAGGGCAACGGCTGACAAAGTACGAATAGCCATGATGATCGCCAATAATCCGAAACGGATAGTCACCACAAGAAGTAGAAGTTCATTTCATTCGATAGTCCCATCACTAGTTTGATTATATTTTATAACTATACACATACTATGTAGTATAATGAATATATAGTTATATATTCTAATAATTAATATAACGTTACATCAACAACTAAAAAAATTAAGATTTAAATAAAAAAAGTAGGAAAAGAACTATATTTTCCTTTGAGAACAAGTTTTCAAACATAAAACAGCTGCAGTAAAAAACTATAACTGACAATTTGTTGATTGAGTGTGAATAAATAGGTTAGGTGAAAAAAAAACCTCTACGTACGTGTCCGTGAAATAGAAATGAACTCTGTATGTGGAGAAATGTACGGTTGAATTTATCATTAGACAGGAGCTAGAAGGAAGCTGTCCGATCCGTTGCCGAGCACGTGTCTATTCTTCAAGGAGGCGAGAATCGGCCCCAGGCAAAATACAACATTCTCTACGAGATAGTTCTTGCTTTGACCCTGATAGAATTGAACCAAATTAAACGATTCTATACAGCACGGCAGCCGCCAATGCTTCAAAGAGGAGTTCATTCGACTAGAGTAGGCACACGCCTCAAACAAGTCCGAATCAAGAGTTTGAGGCAAGACATGCAATCAACATTACTACTGCCGTAATGTGTACATGTGTGACTAACTTCTAACTACGATTTAGGAATCTATTAGATGCACACAAATCTGGAATTTACTACCACTTCATTCCAGACTGTCTCTGGAGGATGGGGCACCACCGCATTTCACACTTGCTACATGTTATCCACGTGAATTTAGAACAACATAAAATTATTGTTTAGTCATATTATTTAGCTTTGAAATTTAAAAAAAAAACTGATACAAAATATGTAGTCTAAGATTAAAAGCTCTATACAGAGTAATGTAATAATACTAGATTACTGATTAATATGTGTTACAAAAACGAAATGATGAGGTACTCACGAAGGTGAAGTACACTTTTTCTAGTTTCAGACGAACAATTTTTAACACACTGGACTTGATCGATGACTAGCTGAAGCAGAAAATGAGTTATAACTTACAGATTACTTATTTACAATTTTTTGTATGTACAATTTAGGGCCAAAGTAAATAAGAAAAGAAACTAGGGAAATCGATTACTATATGTTATAAAATTTCTCCAGTTTAAACTGTTATAAAAATATTGTTTTAGAACAAAGAACTAATTAGTTGTAATTTCGACGGTTAATGAAACAATTAATAATTAATTAGTTACACCAAATACTACATCGAATTTATAATATGTTATGATGGTAGTTTCATGTGAAACAAATATTCAGTCTAACATTTGTCGCAATTATTAAGCGTCAAACATCTCTGTCTTAATTTGAAAGATATATTTAAGAAACATATTGCCATGAACCTATTAAGCGTGGAATAATTTAAACTTAGAATCTGTCAATATATAAGGATGTTTATTTAAAATAAAAATGCACTTTTAACAAATAGTTTACAAAACAACAGAATGCTAAACATTTCACAATATTAACAGAATACTGTTTGCTACATGTAAATATCTTTCAAAACTTCACTTACAAAATCTCTTTCTAAATTCAACTCCACAAATATTTTTGATAACTCCCTAACTTCCAGCATTATCTAATCTAGGTTTAATATTTTCTTAACAACTTCCTTATTTATAAAGAATTGCAAACATTACTATTTCCTGGGAGCTACCATAGACGCACGTAATATTTATTTATTGATGTATGAAAATGAATCCATTATTTTAATTTTATTGACTTAGTAAACCGATAACATTCAAAACACTAAAGAAGTTTATGTCGTGTTGGTAAGATTTTTTGAACAAGATACGACTCTAGGTGTAGGACGGTTGCTTTTCTAAATAAACTGCGCCTTCCAGTTTTCTTGTGACTAGTTTCTTGTTTGTCATTATGAATGTCATCCCAAACAACCGGAATGTGTGATCTTGATTTATTATCTATGACCCTACTCACCTTACCCTTGTTATCCTAGTTTATTTTACATAATCTGGCAAATAAGCTTTGGTTCCAAATACCAATAAAAAAACCACTATATTTTTTGAGTAATAGATTGAAATTTCAACTATGAGATGAAACGAGTTTACAATGCGTATAAGAGGAAGTTATTTTGTAAGCACTGGAATAAGTGCGAAAGACTGAAAGATGCCAATTCTCATGTTACAAAGAGAGCTTATTTCTTAAAATTTAGGGTTTATATTCAAGTGGCGACATCTGTCACATCGACAAACGATTTGAAATGTTTACAAAATTAGATACAAGACGAATGTTACATTAAATTACAGGAAGATAAATTGCTTACTGCTTGTTATATATTCATGATGTTGACAATAATAAATTTTACTTATCATATGGGATATCATATGGAGGAAGTTTTAATAGTAGGAAATATCTAATAAAAGTCATAGTTTTCTTCCATTCGGAAAGATGATTACAATAACTGAAAATTCAGAAGACATCAAATTTAGTTTCGCATCAATTGAACGTGCCCAAAATACAAATGGTATGTAATTTATATCCCGAACATTAGTGGCGGATGCAGCAGAAATAATTGCAAACGATATTACAAATGTCTCTCGTGCAAATTTTATGATATATTTGTGTTGAGTATTCATGATAAGGAAAAATAGAGTAATACCTATGCTGTTCGCTACTAAGTATTTAGTGTAGAGTTTCATGCGGCTTTCCATATTTTGAAAGATGACCACAAAGAAAATATGAATTGTATAATTTTCTTCAACTGCTTCCATTTGCTACTCCATATTCATGTACAATACATAAGTTTTTGTGAAGGCCACTGGATTAAATATGAATGATATCAAAAAATTTTAATTAGAGACAAGTACCAAAAATGATTTTGAAGCTTAAATATGTTTAAACAAAATAACACGTATAGACTTTCAACGAGTGAGTTTAAATTACGGCCTCTGACATTATACACAATGCGAATAGATCAATACCTGCATCTCAATCAGTAGCATGTTCTTTCCCTAGGCTAAAACATAGCATTATACAAGACAAAATTAAACTAGGAAACTTTAATTGTCAGTATAAATCACGGGAAAAATACTTCCATCTCTATAAATAATATTTTCCTTATTTGAATACTTTTTTAATATTTTAATGTTATTGTTAATACATTACTGTTTACGCCGTGTTTCGGAAACCAACCATTTATGCATACATATTCTGTTACCTAAATATAAGCTTTATTTCAATAAATGTGACATCAAACCTCTTATAAACTTGAGAGATAAGATTTTCCAAATCGGAAGTGACTAAAAATGATACTTTCTCTTATACAGTAAGGTATTTGTGTGCCCACTTTACAACAAATACGTGCCTGACCATATTGTCGATCATCAGTTAAGGGACAAACTTTCTCATTTTCAATGTTGGTAATTCCAAAACGCACTGTTACAGAGAGGTTTTATACCTAAAAATGTTGGGGGTAATCGTGGATCGGTCTTCTACAAAAATAATGCATCTTGTATTCTTCAAGAACATAGTTCATATACTAGCATAGTATCCACGTAATTTTGGTCACAGTGTTAAGCAATTAAAATTTTGTAAACTTTGTATAAGTTTCTTGCAGTTCCGGCACGATAAGTTAATTGTATTCATGCGAGTGCTTTATAAGGATTGATAAATAGTATAGTGTGTACCACACGACATCTCGTCGTCAACAAGAATTACGAATTTTTTTTCGATTTTGCTCGACAACAAAACTGGTTTTAACGATGTACTGATTGGAGATTCTGGCGTCCTCGATGTACATAACATTGCCGATCATAGTTTGGTTTATTGCTGTTTGACTTTGGAATCAGTACTAATTATAAAGGCAGAAAGAACGTTTAGAGATTTTGGGCTTTTTGATCTTGCGAGCTTCTTTTTGGACCATCAGTCAATACCATTCTATTTTTGTTTTGATATGGATGATGTGAATAATAAGTTGTCATTTTTAAATAATAATAATCTATCAGTTTTTGACATTTATGCTCCATGTATAACAAGAGAGTTTGCTAGGCCGGCGGCACCATGGATCACCAGTAATATTAAATTCTTAATGTCTTTGCGTGACAAAGCTTATTCGAAATCCAAAAGATCCGGGAGTCAGGCTGATTGGAATGTTTATAGATAGTTACGTAATTATACCACCTTCACTGTACGTAAGGAATAAAAGATTTTCTTAAATTTTTCTTTACGCAGTAAAAATATAAAATATGGTCTGATTTGAAAAGAGTAAATGTACATGGAGGTCGGATGTCGGTAGATATTGAATACTTTTTTTGCGAGTGGTCATGGAAGTTTGCCAGTTGATATTGAGTTGTTAGAGTTTTACAATTTTAACATGAAATCTAATGTTACGGAGCAATTTTCATTTTCTGAAATTACTGATAGTGAAGTGGCTAGTATTGTGAACCGAGTTACGTCTAATGCTGTTGGTGCCGATGGCCTAAGCATTAAGATGATAAAACTGTGTTGTCCTCATATCATTCCGTATCTCAGACACATCATTAATTTGTATGTAGTGAATTCTGAGTTTCCTACGGCCTGGAACACTTTCATCATAAAACTTCTGGCGAAAGTTAATCCAGCCAAAACAAATAATGATTTAATATCAATTCGTACCTTGCCTGTCCTATCTAAAGTATGTGAAAAAACCTTGGCCTCACAGATGCGGGGGCATCTTGATCAGTTTAAAATTTTATCAACAAATCAGTCTAGCTTTCCGCCGGGTTATGGGTGCGCTGCTGCTCTACTGGGGGTGACCGACGACATATTTGGAGTAACTGATGTTGGGAAAATGGCATTGTTGGTTATGCTGGACTACTCCAAGGCTTTTGATACCATATCTCATAATTTGTTACTTGCCGTTTTTCACTTCGTTGGCCTTGGTAGTGGTGCAGTTGATTTGTTTTTACGTTATTTTCGAAATAGGAATCAAACTGTTAAAATAAAATATAATTATTCTCACTCTTTACCTGAGTTATCTGATGTGCTCCAAGGTCCCCTAATATACCTCATATATACTTTATTTCTCAAGAATTACCTTCAACATTGTAATTACCACATGCATGCCGATGTCACAAATTTATTATTCATTCTTACCGAA
Organism: Sperchopsis tessellata; assembly: GCA_033557685.1. Lineage (NCBI taxonomy): Eukaryota > Metazoa > Arthropoda > Insecta > Coleoptera > Hydrophilidae > Sperchopsis > Sperchopsis tessellata. Next base: position 16,427 of record JAWQRN010000128.1, read on the forward strand.
TGAGTTAGAGAATACACTTTTGCACATTAATGATGATTTGAATGATCTGGTGAAGGTGTCTAATGATCAGTATCTAAGTTTAAATCCTTTGAAGTCATCGGTCATGCTCTTTTGTGTTCGTGATGTTCGTGTAAGTATTGAGCCGAGGGCGAAGATCTATAGAAATGACTTAATCTCTTAGTTCAGGCAAAAGCTTGGGAGTTTATCTTGACCCTGATTTGCGCTTCAAAGTTCATGTTACTAGGTGTTTGCAAAGAGCTTATGGTGCCCTGAAACTGTTGTACTCCAATAGATACATCCTTAATAGGGATTTAAAATTTTTGCTTTTCGACTCTCTGGCTTTGTCTCAGATGATCTACTGTGATGTCGTGTGCCATTGATGCATCGATAGCGTTGATCGCGGGAGGATTCAGAGACTCCAGAACTCATGTTTGCGATTTATTTACAGAGTAAGGCGAAGGGGTAACATCTCTCATACACTGCTTTGATGTGAGTGGTTGAACATGCCGGGATGTCGGTTTCTCCATTCGGCGTGTCTGTTTTATGGTATTGTGAATTTTGCAGCTCCTCCTTACTTGCATCATAAGATAAGATATAGGTCCGATGTGCACAAGATTAACGTCAGACGGAGAGATGCAATTTCAGGTCCTCGGTATAGATTAGAAATTTTCAAAAGATCTTTTTCATATAACATTTTTAAAGTCAATAATCTCATACCCATTTGTTATTTCTACTTCTCTCGTTATTATTCAGTGGCAAGATTTCTATATAACTTGATTAATTTCATGCGATTATAGGCAGCGGTTGGCTGGCGAGATTTATTACAATGTATTTATGCTGGCAAGATTTTTGGGATATATTTATGTTTCAAAGAGGGTCTGGGAAGAATAGACGGCTCCTCTGGAGCCAGTCTGACATTTCTCCTATTGACCATTATGTGCATTTTTATTTGAGTGTTCTTTTATTTTAATTTATATGTTAACTATTATATCAGTGAATGTAATTTTTATTTAGGTTAATAAACGGTATATTTATTTTGTTTATTTATCATCCCACATATACCATTCAAAATACTTCCCTACTAGAACGCATGACCCAGAGAAGCCCATATATACAATACTTACCAATAATTACTATTTTTTATAAAGAATTATTTTTTTTAATTGTATTGTTCTTCTATATTTCAATTTGATTGTTGTTTCGGTTAGAATAAATAATTTTTATTCAAAACCGAAATTTTATTGTATGAAAGTAACTTTTTATTGTAGAAAATAAATATATTTAGGCCTTTAAAATAAAACTCATAATAATCACAGTGATTGCAAGAATGTCGAAAATAAATAAATTATATAACAATCAAAACATAACATTACTTTTCTTGGGATTAAATGTTCATTATAATTGCTTATAGAAACTGGTCAATCGATGGCAGTCCAATTAATTGAGGAATTGGTAATGGTAAACAACAATTACGAAGACCACCTATCCAAATAAAGAGATAACCCCGTATATATTCAATGTATGTACGGATACAGGTTATATTATACAAGACGCTTAGTTCAGGTACCCCGTTGTGATCTCGCACGTGTCTTCTACAGAAACACGCGCACGAAAAAGACCCTTGTTGAGAGGGATTATACTTTATTCATTTCGCTTTTATTTTTCGTAGACACCAAAATTCGAAGGAAATAATTAACTACGCCGAACATGTGGCATGGCAATAACGAATTCAGTCCGCAGGGTAAGACTCTAGGTCCTATGAGTTTAAGAGCCAGATTCGTTCGAAATATGAAGTTGATGCCCACCTGTCGGTGAGTTCAGACTGCATGTGCTTCATTTCGTTATCTGAGCCGACAGACTCTCTTGTTCGTTTCGGAAGAAATCATCATTATATGTAGAAAGATAGCAAAAAGATGAATGTTGATATCGGATGTCGAAAGTAAAAACATTGTGACGGTGCATCTGTTCATCAGATGTCAAGGCCATATTTTGATGCCTGATTGCACAGGAAATAATACTAAATTTAATGATTATATATTAATCTGTTTTTAAAAGAAATTGTCAGTTTCGTTGGATCGATTTAAATTCAAAAATGCATCAATAGGAAAAAGTCCAACTTGCCTTGATATTTGTTTATAGAATTGTACCTTCTACCTTGACAGTAGAGGATTATTCACTATATATTGCTCCTCCCTTAACTCTTTTGTTAGAAGAGCTATAAAAAAGTTAAATACAAAAATTGTAGGATTTCTTCTATATTTTTTTTTTAATTTCAACAAAAAAAAACTATTGTCTGCATATGTCACGTGATATAAGAATAAAGGTGATTCTTTGAAAGAGAATATCCTGTATATTTGTACATTTTGTTTTAGATTATAGAGTTCAATTATATAAGAGTTGATAGGTCTAGCTGTAATATATTACAATATAGTTTCAAATTAACCATTGTTGTTATTTGTCATTTGCTTATATTATTACATCAGAATGGTTGCAAAGAAGCCGAAAATTTGAATAGTTGTTTCCACAGCAGGAATTTCTAACAGAAAAAATAGAAGTACTGTGGAGAAAAATAATCAACGAAAAAAAATGTTCCAATTAAAAAGTCCAGTAGAAAATCTATTAAAGTTTGGTGTGGAATTTTCCTAAATAATAGTATAGAGTATATATTTTTTGGTTATAACTTAATACGAGAAACATATCTATAAATGATTATTCTAGAGGTAGGACAGCTATTGGATCAACAATTTTCTGCTGAAGAGTTTCGCCACATAATTTTGCAACAGGACGGAACGCCCCCACATAATGTTTTGGAAGTACGGGAACATTTAAATTGTAAATATGACGTTTGCATTGATAATGGCCGACCCGATATATGGCCACCAAACAGCCCCGATATAACACCTATAGATGTGTTTTTGTGAGGATTTTTAAAGGTCAAATTTAATAATAATTTTAATCAGAGTTTTGAAACTATTAGACTAAGGGAGAAATTTATGAATTATACTGGGACAATAGTAACGCTGTTTCAAACTGCCTACAAAATTTAAGAAGCAGATATGAACTTAGTGTTTTAAATAGTGGCGGCTATTTTGAAGAATTTTTATAGTTAATAAAACCTCATGCAGTAGCAACATTTTCTGATATTATATCTCAAATTTCTTTCAATTTTCAGCCTGACGATTTGGGTATAATGCTATATACTTTTTTCTTGCAGCTTTTTTATATTTATTATTTTTTGAACAAAGGGAAAATATTTCAAACTTTTTGGCTTGTATTTAAACCATTTTGATGAAATAATACTAACAAATTTCAAACAACAATAATGGTAATAAAGAAACAATGTTGTCATAGACCATCAGCCAAAGCATATTTTGAGAACTTTCAAGGTCCAATATGTCAAAAACTATTACAGCTAGACCTTTCCTTATATATTTGAAATCAGAAAGAAAATGTAAAAATATACAAGGTGTTCCCTGTAATTTATTTTCAAATATCCATTATTAAGTAAAATAAATCCTAGCAACCGTAAATGTTAGAATATATATTCAAATTCTACATTTCAAAATTTAGTTTTCTTTTATTAAGTTAAACATAATTTTGTCTACCCCGGTGATTTTCCATACTTCATTGATTTGTCTCGATAAAACATTCTAACCATTAATTTCCTCTCTATCATCAACTCTGTCAAGATTCTACGATCTGAAGACTCTTATATGTTTTTCCAAATCATAAGTCACTATTTTACTTGCTTATAGCTTCTATACTATTCTGGAGTTATATCGTGTTTTAAGATATTTTTAGTTATGCATAACCTATCTCCTTCCATCATATCATCATATCCATAACTAAAAATAAAACTTAAGAAAAGAAGTTAGAATATAGAGAATGTTGAACTTTCTAAGACTAGCCAAGAACGAATAAGATGTTAAAATCCATAACTAAGAAGCCACCTTCCAGGCAATAGAAGAGCCTAGGAGGTAAAAACAGGTGGAACAAAGACTTATGATTAGGAAAGAGCAAAAAATAGACCTCAGACCTGAAATTGGTGAGGGAATTGATGATAGAGAAAAAATCTTTGGTTAGAAAGTTTTACCAAGAACTATATCGAGATGAATGTAACTATATAAACATCTCTACCAAGGAAGACGTTGCACCAATATTTCTTTCAGAATTTGCATTTGGTCTAAAATTAACGAAGTATGGAAAAGCGTAAGGAGAAGACGGGATCACGGTTGTCTTAATAATAATTGCTGGAAAAAAGATATATACAAATCTGGCAAAATTGTATACGTAAAGTTAAGAAACAAAAGAGATGTCATCATCTTGGAATAATGCAAGGATTATTTTAATACACAAAAAAAGAAAATAAAGAAAATTAACGCCCAATCAATCTCATATATGTGGCTAATGAGATTCTTACAAAAATAAATATTACAAATCGCCATACAAGCCAATTCGATTCGTACCAACTCAAAGAACAGGCAGGCTTACGTAAGAGATATAGCACTATGGATTACATTCACATGGTGCGTGTATTTATATCTAGATATAACGAGTATAATGTGCCTCAATGTTATGCTTTCATAGACTACGAGAAATCCTTTGACACGATCAAGATACCGGCAGTTAATACAGTTTTGCTTTAAAATATAACTCCATTTGCCTGCATACATCAAATTCAAAACATCTATTAAAAAGCCACATCAAATATTAACTTATATCAAGAAACGGAAACTTATTATATTCAAAAAGAAATTAGACAAGTAGAGTTAGGGTATATATTCTGGGAACTAACTTGGAAACAAAAGAGCATTAAAATGAATGGATAATATGTTAATCATAAGAGATTTGCAGATTATATTGTGTTATCTGCACACTCTATCTAGGAGCTCCAAGGAAGAAATTATTGATCTGGATTCTGTAAGTAAAGATGTAGGCCTTAGACTAAATCTTAGTAAAACGAATCTTATGCTCAAAAGCTAGCTATACCAGCCAATGTGTGCATCTAGGGCACGCTAATCGAAGCCGTAATATCATACATGTATTTGGACCAGCTCATAATGATGGATAAAGTTATTACTTTAGTGGCAGCGCAAATAACTAAACTTGCATGGAGTACAACTTAATGTCTTTTAATATTTTAATATTTAAATCGCAGTCTTTTGTGTTTGATACTCATTGTTTTCGATCAGTGTGTTTTACTTGTAATGACGTAAGTTAGTGAGACGTGGATTTTAAAAGCCTCGAATATACGGAAGCTCCAAAGCAAAGAAGTTTATATTATGGGTTTTTAGAATATGTGATGGAAGGCTCTAAGCATGGATAAGAAGTCAAACTAAGGTCAGGAATGTTTTTCAGGGATTGTGAAGACGCAAAAGTGGAAATGAGCAGAACATCTTGGAAGGCGAGCAGATCATCGATGGTAAAATGAATTAAACTAGTAGAAGTCGAGAGACAACATAAGAACAAGAAGAAGAGCCAATCGCAGGTGGGACAGAGAAATCAAAGGCTGTTTTAGAGGCACGTGAATGAGAAGAATGCACAACCGTGTGAGAGAAAGGAACTTGGAGTGACCTTTGTGAAGCAATGGATGCATAACGGCGGATTATGTCATATACTTATTTATTTTTTACATGTTTGTATCACCCTGTCTTTGCAATAGAGGGAACCCTTTGTTTCGTTATATTCTACAGGACTCACAATGGTTAAAACGAAAAAAAATCCCTATTACATTTGCCCGAAAAATATGCTACAATTTCAAATTTAAATACCGGCGTAAAAAAACTGGGAGTGGGCTTCGGCGACAACATATAATTATAGTCTTTAGTCAATGGCGACAGGCTTTCGCTCTGGTTCATGAGCCGGTATCAGTGATAATATACCGTTTCTGATGTTACTGAAATGCTGAACAGTTGACACAGTGGTGTCGAAAAATACCGATACAAAATAGCAGTTACGTAGATACCGCCTCATCTCTAACATGTTTTGTGTGGTTCTGACAAATCCACGCCTTCTTCTTTTATAATAATATATACATTTACATCATTATTTTAACTCATCAGCAGAGTAAAAATAATGTTTAAGATGTTATTTTGCATTAAAAGAATTCATAAATAACCAGAAGAGATAACTAATACAAATTTTGCGACCATAATTATTTTTCTACTCATTTTTCTCGTAATTTTTAAATCTCGTTTTATTATGTGGTTATTCGTCAACAAATATTCTGAAACGTCTTTAAAAATAATACTTCTCTTTTGTAGCTTGATTTTTATTCTCTAGAATGAATTATATCGCCCGTTTATGGATTAAGAATCCACGAGATTTATTTTCAATCGTCAAAAAAGCAGTTTCGCAGAAAATATGTAATCCTCTTAGTGAAGTTGCAGACTCAGCCCTGCTATTTATTAAATCTGCGTCACCATGTACATTTCATTAAACTCCTGTTAATGCTTTCCCCCGTAGTAACAAAGATTGGAACATTTTTAATCTGCAGCTTACAACACCCACAAATCCCTCCCTAAATTTATGTCGCTAAGCCAGGTTAGACACAATCTAGACGCCCTCCCTCTTCTCGTTCTATGTCCCTTAACCCCGTTGTCCTTTATGCTTACAACATACAAAGCACAGTATGCATATACCTATGTTTATGTGTATTATGTATATCTACATTTGGTCTAGTTGGACCAGTGCCATTCAAACATTTTCAACAAGACTATCCTAAGGATTATCGGTAAGTGGAAGCTTGTTTGTGTTCACGTTATTTGATGTACTATTTCATTCGAGCTATTTGCTATTTTGCTATTAACAAACTTCTAAATATTTACCTATATATTCAACTTTTAATAAACCTTATCCTTGTCTATAAGCTTATATATCTACAGTTGAAAATTTTTCGCATGCTATTTCAAAGCATAATCCATATGTTTCTTAGCCACCTGCTTATAAATTAGTTAATTAAACTAAATTTGGTTTGGAGCACATTGTGGGAGAAAACGATGAAATTGTGAGGAACATAAATGGTAGAGGTGAAAAATCGATCATCGACTATTTCCCTGTAAGTAAATGCATCTGGCTCCAGATAAATGATGTAAAGGTGAGAAGAGAAAAGAAGAACTGTAATAAAATAAAAAATCAAGAGTTACAAACTTGAGGCACCAGCAATAATAAAGAATTAACATAGGTTGCTGGAGGGAGAGCTGAGGATAATGGAAGGTCACGTGGAAATGGAGGAAAAATGGGAATAGTCCAGAAGAGCAATATTGGACGTTGAAAAGGAAAGTTGCGGAAGCACAAAAATAGGAAATAATGCTACCGAAAAGGCCAAATGTCGGGACAACAACATAAAGGGAAAAGTGAAAGAAAAGGAGTTTAAATGGAAGAAATACCTGCAAACAAGAAGAGAAGACTACGAGGCATACACGCAAATAACAAGGGAAGTTAAGACACTGATAAAAGGAGTTAAGCAAAATCCTTGAACAGAATTTGGCAACAAAATAAAAGAGGCATACACTATAAATGAGAAGCTTTTCTTTATGACTATCAGACAACTGAGGCAAAAGAATACGTTGAAGAACAGAGAAACATTATTTCAGGAGAAGAGCAAATTACAGAAAGATGAAAAAGATATTTTCAGAAACTGTTGAAAGAAGAAGGAGGAGCTAACAACAGAGACGAAAACAGAGACAGGCGAGGATGGCAATGCCGATTAGGATAGAGAGGTATTGAAAATATCAGCAATGGAAATAGAAGAAGCTATATCTAAGGTCAAGTTGGGCAAAGCAGCTGGATTTGAGGACATAACCCCGAAAATGACAAAAAAAATGGAAAAAAGGGAAAACAGGAACTTTTGGAAGTTATAAACACTGCAGTGACAGAGAGAAGGACACCTAAGCAATGGCAGTTGGGCATAATAATCCCATTCTCCAAGAAAAGGGATAGTAGAGAATGCATAAATTATGGAGGAATTACCCTTCTGAGTGTTTCTGGAAAAGCATGCGCGAGAGCTTTAGAAGACTCACCCAGAGCAGATTTAGGAAAAACATGGAGACACAAGATCCCATAGTTGCTATGAGATAAGTTGCAAGTACATCTATGCAATGTGAACCTTGAGAAAGCGTTTGTATCATTTATTTGTGAATTTATTCAATTTTTGCTTTAAGTTGGGGTATGTGCCAAATATTTTCACGAAGGCTGTTGTTGCTTTATTTATAAATAATGTGGCAAAGCTGTTTGATATTTGTAATTATATTTGGAAAAAAACATGATTTTAAAATACATAAATCCACAATTGCAGCAATAGCTCAACTTACTCTTACAAGCAGAATTAGTGCCTTCTTTGTTAAGTTTTTACCTTATGTAGCAGTTCTTCACGGCAATGGCCGTTAATACTGTAGACCATGATATACTTTTGCTAACGTTCAATATTGTGGTAACTAGGGAATGGACTAGGAGTTATTGAGAAACTGTATCGAAGGGGAAGAACAAACAGTTAAAAATTTTGGGTTGGAGGAAAAGTTCTGTTGTACTTTAAAGAAAACATTTGAATCAATTACAAAAATATATAATTCATTGCGTAGACTTCCAAGTCCACAGTAAATATCTTCAGGTTTTCTGGGAGATAGCCGTGTGTTGGCTTTAGTTTTTTTCTGACGTGTCGTCCACCGTTACAGGGTACATTATCAAGACCTGTAGTTCTTAAAAGTGCTATAATAGAATAACATGTATCTCTCACAAGTGTTAGTCAAGAAATCCAATTTTATATATATATATATATATATATATATATATATATATTTAATATTATTTATATATAATTTTCATAATTTGTAACAACTTGTTGCTATTTTTCAGGTAATCTGTCAATTCATCTTCTATAAAAGTTCTCGTCCTTGGAATGAAAATAGTCAGAAATTGCTTTAGAAATACTTTCGAAAAAAAAATTTTCACGTTGCATAATTATGCAATGGTGCAATATCAGGTGAATATGGTGGGTGGCTATGAACAAGAACCCACTATTCCGATTCCTTTTCTGGGCTCTAATGCTGGCTTTCTGTTCTTAAAAGCTGCATGCAATTTATAGAGCTAATTGCAGTACACATTCGCTTTGCTTTAAGACAAACCCAAGAGTTTTAATGTGGTCTCTAGCAGTTGTATGATGGATGGAGAACAATAGGTAAATAGAAATTCCCCATGACTCATTACCAACTAGTGTTTTTTTTATTTACAAGCAAAATAACCTGTTTATTTAAAATTCGACACTTTCCCTGCAACCTAATAGTAATTTCTTTAAATCTGAGATGCTAGTAATCTCAGGTATTCTACAAGGAATGCTAGTGGGTCCACTGAGTTTTATATTGTACATTAATCATAGTTTTGCTGAATTAAAAAAAAAACAGTTTATTGTTTCTTATGAAATAACAATTGAAAAAATTATAGTTTTGTTATTCACATAACAGAGACAATATTAATGTCAAATATAATTAATAAATTAATGACTTTAAGATAAACAATTTAGTTTCAAGTGGATGAATTAAAGGATGATAATAATACTGTCAACCTCATATTTAAACAACCGGTACATGAGCATTGTTTTTATTTAATTATTATTCGAATTGATACATCGAAAGTTTTACACATCCATAGCAAAGAGTTGCATTTGCAGCAAGCGGTTGATGTGGGCTGACCATTGCAGCTAGCAGCTTCTGCACACAGAGTACCATAATACAGAAAACACGTTTGGTTTTTATTCAAGTTCAACATGGTTAGTTACTATCATTGCCTTAAGGTGAGTCAACGACCTAGGTGTACACATGCGAAGAAGTTAGTTTTACAAAACAGGACTTGTTGAACGTTCGTTCTTGTATGAGAAGACCAACTGTTGGTCAATACTTACTTCTTGGAGTTGGCTCTGTAATTCTATACGCACATATGTACAACTGGTTTACAAATCGCCTAATATGTAACCCAGCATGATCCATATTTGGCACTGCTTCTCAACAAAATTATGTACGCCCATAAAAGACACGGGGTAATTATTGAATAATGAGCGTAATTATGGGATGCGATGCCGCTTTTACAAAACAACTGTTTCTAACTTTACCACACACATACACGCACTCATATTTATATCTGTCGAATTACAAATTTTGCAGCTAGTAGAAAATCTCTATAAAAACTTATACAATGATGATTTTGAGTCTGTGAATATTGACCCATATAAGTATCCCTTACATAATTTTCAGTAATTCATTCTGATGATTCTTTGATATAACAACATTTCAAAAGCTTCCAGTCCTTTTCTAGTTAGTTCAGTTAAGTTCCATGATTCTAATACGTGTAGTAATACAGAAAACTAGAACAACAAACTAGTACTTTAGTTCTGACACAAATTGTTTTTTTTAACCTTCCAAAACTACGGGAACTGTTTCCTTTTTCTGACTCGTTGCGATCTCTAGGTCTGGAATGTGACTCAAAACTGAACTAGCGGAAACCAGTCAACTACCTGACATAATGAAACATATATTTCGGACTACGAGAGTTAACAGAGTTGTAACTGTTGTTATATTAATAGCAGAATTCATTGCAAAAGGCATTTCAAATTGCGAACAAGTGATTAAGTCGTATTCATTAACATATAAAATATCAAAAAGAATTTAGAAAGGACCTACAGGAACATCAAAGAGAAATATCTAAAAGCAAGGGTCGTAACCAACAAAAAGTATTGGATGAATGAAGAAATCCTAAAATTAATGGAAGAAAGGAAGTAATTGAATATTTGGACAGCAAGTATGACAGTTTTACCTTGCATAAGAAGCTAAACGAGGCCGCAGGAACGCATATACCGGAAGTGACTGGAAGACTAGTGGATTAGGACGGAAATGTAATACTTGAAAAACAGAAATGAGTTCAGGCTTGGCAAAAATGTATATAAACTCTTTTTAAATACGAAGGAAATATCTTAACAGAAGACACAAGCAAATCTGGCCCGAAAATTTTAAAAGAAGAAGTAAAGAAGGCTATACAATGCGGAAAAAAGGGAAAAGTACCAGGATCGAACGGAGTTCTCATGGAAATCATTAAATTATTGGAGACCAATTCTTTGGACATAATAACAAAAGTCTTTAATATAATATACGACACCGGGGATATTCCAGAGAGATGACTGAAGTCAACATTCGTTCCTATTAAAAAAAAAAAAAACACAAAGCCAAAACATGGGGTGACTACTGTACAATATGTATTATGAGTCATTTTTAATAACTTTCCTGAAAATTATACACCGCCGTTTATACCGCTGATGCGAGGAACGAATGTCCAACACCCAATTTGGATGCCTTGGGAACTAGAGAAGTGCTCTTTATCATGCAAGTCCTGTTTCAGCTCTATTGGAGCCAGAGAGTAAACAACAAGATTGAAGGAACGAGCTCGGAGAGCTTCGCCATAGAAAAAGGAGTCAAGCAGGGGTGCGTGTTGTCTCCCATGCTGTTTAACCTATATTCAGAAAGGATATTCTAAGAAGCGCTAAACGAAGTCGAGCAAGGGATTGAAGTTAATGAAGAGCTACTGAACAACTTAAGATATTCGGACATTACGGTCAAATTTGCACGCAACAGCTGTTGAATAGCATAAAATCGAAATAAAAATTCGGATTAAGGGAGCCAGAGCAGTATTCAGGAAAATCAGTAAAGTTTTAAAGAGCCACAGTCAGAACCTTAAGCTTAAACTTAGACTAGTTAAGTGCTATGCCTTTCCAGTACTCTTATATGGAGTGGAGTCATGGACCTTGACGGAGGCCTCCACGAATAAACTAAATGCGTTCGAGATCTAGGCGTACATAAGGATTCTTAGAATACCCTGGACGGATCATGTTACCAACGAGGTGGTTTTAAGGAGGATGAAAGTAGATAGAGAAGTGGGAAGGACGGTAAAAAAAGAAAGCTGGAGTATTTGAGTCACGTAATGTGACACCCAGAGAGATTCGAGGTATGACAACTAATACTCCAAGGAAAGGTGAAAGGTGGGAGAGGACCAAAACGAAGGAGGATTTCTTGGTTGAAGAACTTAAGAACACGGTTTAACACAACAACCACTGAATTGTTCCGTAATGCCGCTAACAAAGTTAAGATTGCGTTGTGGATTGCCAACATCCGGTAACGGATAGGCACGCTAGGAAGAAGAGATTCAGATGTACATTTCGCGGAATGCCACCGCTTCATCAGTGAACCTGCAACCCTCATAATTTGAAACAGTGTACCGCACATTCTACACCTACTACTACTAGAGTTAAGTATTTGTATACTCCAAACTGTTCTACTTCCTCTCAATTTGCTATTTCGTCTCTTAAGTCGTAAACACGCTTTAATTTTTCCCAATGATAACCATATAGTGTCACAAAAAAATAGTAACGCTGAATATTCCGCTCCAACGACTTTGCAAAGTCCAGAAAACAGTCTCATGTTAATATAATTCACTATTCTTACATTTTCAGCCTATTAAGTCTTCTCTTGAAAATCTTTGTACCCATATTTTTCATTTGTTCTGGCAGGTAGTTATATAAATATGTATGGCCATGTTGGAAACTGCCACTGGATCGAAGTAACACAGATTGTCGAGTATTATGTGGGTGGTTGTGTTGGGTTTGTAACATTTTCTTTGCATTTCTGTGAATATGTATTGCACACTTATATATATATATATATATATATATATATATATATATATATTGATATTTATATATATTGTAACAGTTTCCACCTGGAGGAGGCATTAACTACTTATCCGGGGAAACCTAATGAACAATGATTCGTGAAGCGAGTTTATTCTAAACCATGTGTTAAGTCTAGTGACAAATAATGAAAATAGGGTAATCGAAGTGTATAAGTAACCTGAAATAGATTATATCAGGAGTGAGATCGCCGAAGCATATAAAATAACGCAAAATAATTGAAATACTGTATATTGAATAAAAACACATACAAAGGTAATCGACAAATCACCTGCCGTAAGCCGGGTACGTGCTGAATCGTTGAAAGTTAATTTGCCAAGTAGAATAGATGAGGACTTTGACTTGTTGGAAAATCGTCTCTTTATATCCGTCATTTTACGATGCAGGAACGAGCCTCGCCCTCTGAATACCTGGTGGTGAAAGTGATAATGGACAAATAAAATGGATGAGGACTATGACCTGCTGGAAAAGCGTCTGTTAATATCTATCGCTTTACGATTTAGGGACGAGCCTAGTCCTCTAGTTACATTGTCACTGACAATACAAAATACACGTGCTTGGCTGAAGGGCAAGTGACTTTCCGATCGAAACAATAAATATAACACCGCTATAAATTACAGAAACAAAATAATATGACAAGGAACCCTGAAAATAAAATATGAACATGACAGGGCAAGAAAGGGCAATGTAAACTTGAAAATATAGTAGCTATGTACCAAATAAAATATTACAACGACAAATAAAAAAAGGACAATGAAACTTGAAAATACAGTCTATGTAACACAATTAAAATATTACAATGACAAATAAAAAAAGGACAATGAAACTTGAAAGTACAGTATATGTAACACAAATAAAATATTATAATGACAAATAAAAAAAGGGCAACAAACTTTAGAAATACAATAAAATAATGCGCGCGGATACATTCACGCACTCGTGGCTATTAGATACGCGCCGCAGGGAGGTTTATAAAGAGAGGGAAAACTACTAGGGTTCGTTTTAATTAAGCCTCTCGATTCAATATATGAGATACGCGGAAAACTACATTTATCTCTTTCCGCATCTCAACTAAGCTACTCTGAATAAATAAATGAAACCCTCACGGAGAATTTAGAGCAATTAATATGATTTTATTCTGGAGCTAAGGATTTGCGTTAAGATAGTCGGAGGCCAATACGGTATGCCTGCTAATCCTGACTCCGAATATCCAGCGGAAGGCCCCAAAAGTGAAGATGTTCTGGATCGAGGAGTCGACAGATTTGCGTTAACCTAGTATAAGGCCAATACGGTATGTTTGCTAATCCTGACACAGAATATACAACGGGAGGTCCCAAAAATGAAGAATAAAATAAGTAATATGAGATAAAATATAATAAATGTAAACTAACCAAGTTCTGAAGGAACTCGAGATATAAAGACAGAAAATGAATTGAAATTATAAAAGTACGTTAAACTTTAAGCTTGAATACTAAAATGAACTTTAATAATATAATGAAGTTAGCTCGAATAAATTTCTATCAGCGTGACGATCTGCTCTAGTGAAATAATGTCCAAGAGAGGGCTTTGTTTTACAAATTCCCGCTCTTTATAGGTTTGGTCCAGGCCAAGTATTACGTGATTAGGCAAGACCATCCTTTAACGCAATCACCCCTAAGCAAATATCTCTCTATGTCAGTAGTATGTAACGTCCGAATGCTCCCTAACTGACGGCTATGGAAAAGTACCACGACCTCTGACACCTGGAACGCGAAACACACATGCCTTTGCTTGGTAGTATACTTTATTATTCAGTGTAAGCACAAAAAATATATATTTAATAAGAATAAAACTGAAATTTAATTATAAAAAAATAAATAATTAGCAAATCTCATACCGTTACATTTAATATATTTAACTTGAACACATTACGACAAGATTCACTTCTTCTCAAGTTATAAATACTTCCGAGGCATTATTTTTGCAGTTTAAATATCCTGTCACCTTCAACGCAATTGACATCGTATGGCGTAGTATGCTGTTAGTGCCGTTCTCGTAATGATCTGCTCCCGAAGGGTTTTAAGAAGGTATGACAAGGAGCATATACTGGGTGAAAGCTTTTCAATGTGGGACTTCCAATTCAACTGTTCCTCAAGTAGCACCCTGAGAAAATCTGCGGACTTTGAGGAGGTAGGTACTTCATCTTTTACTTCTACTTCAATATTATCCCCATCCAATCTTGATCTGGATGTAACAATCTTGGTCTTAGATGTATTTAGATCCAGATTGTTGCCTTTGAATCAATCATGCAGATAGTCAACATGACCTTTGATGTTGTTTTCAAGATTCTGGTTGCTCTCACCATTCGCTGCAATGATCGTATCATGTGTATATAAGATTGTTACGATTGAGGTTGGTATGTCGTTCATGTAAATGATGAACAGGTAAGGTCTCAAAATAGATCCTTGTGGAACGTCCTTCTTTATTTCTAGCCATTTAGATTGAATGGATGTTCCTTCTAGATTTTGTGCAACAACCATTTGCTTCCTATTATATAAGTACCGTTTTATTAAGTCTCCTCTTACCCCATTAGCGCATAGTTTCTGGGCATCATAACTCAGACTATTATAAGCCTTTGACAGATCTAGATGTACTCTGGCTACTCCAATCCTACTATTTAATGAGATGATTATGTGGCTTGAAATCTCTACCATTACCATCTCAGTGATTTTCTCTTTGGTGTAGCCATGTTGAGCCACGTTCAAATGACAAGAGTTGATCCGCAATCGCTTTCTCAAGTATTTTACTCATTATGGGGAGTAAAGATATGGGTCTATAGTTCCCGGTAGCTCCTTATTTTCCTTCTTATGGACAGGTTTTATAATTGACAGTTTAAACCCATCTGGAAACGTGACAGTCTTTAAACATAGATTGATGGGATGGGAAATAGGAAGCGCTAGCACATTAGACATCCTCTTGAGAAACCCTGCAGGAATCTAATCGTAACCCACGCTTCTTGTGTTCTTTACACCCCTTTGTAACAGGCCTCGGTAACATGGTCTCCCTCTGACACGTCAATACGATATAAACTGGATGTTAAGCCGGCGTTTGTAAAAAATTAATTGAGATAATTCAATATGTCCACATCACTACGATCATCATTTCCCTTGGCGTTTAGACTAAAATTCCCCCGTCTCTTACAGCTTGTTGTTTTTCGGGTAATATCCCATGCAGCTCTGGTCTTGTTTGGCGCATTCTCAATCATTAAACTTTTACTTGGCAGCCTTCACTACTGTTCTTAGGATATTGGTATATGTCCTATAGTAGTTTCATCAACAAGTCGACACTTAAACACACGACAGAATTCTCTTTTGTTCTTTCTGGACACTTTTATGCCAGTGGTGATCCATGATATTTCTTGCGAATTATCTTGTTTCTAAGTAGAAAAATGTACTCAAAAAAATTGTAGAATATTACAATGGTGGTTATATCATTAATTCACCTCCTTCATAGGGTACATCTGACTCCAACCAACGTCAGATAGGTATTCATGTGCATTGCTTAGGTTTTTTTAATTAAATTTTTGAATGCTTTTGCTTGGATTCTTGTCTTTCTTTATTGCCCCGTCTACAAAAATGAATTGTTCACTCGTGAGATCTGTAAAAACGGTGTACAGGACAGATGCGTCCTTATACTCGAAATCATTTACAAATATATTGTATCTTCTTGTAGCTAGCCTGTTGGTAATGCCCCTTGAGGGTTTCAATGAAATCGCTTGAAGTCAGTAAATCCTTGAATGTAATTTTCTTTCTATCGTCTTCGTCCACGTTCACAATGAAATCTCCACAACTTAATTCTTTCTGGGTCTGCCATTTATATAATCAAAAACTTCTGAAATTACCTGCAGGAGCTGATCTGGTTTATTTTTACACTGTGTACTGGATTTGTTGTGGATACTATAAAATATTTTCAGAACATTCGGTGCTTCTCTTGAAATACCGAGAATTCTTGATTTTATGATGTTCAGAAATCTGCACCGATGCATATTATCCGACGCGGACGATGATCTATGAACTGAAGATATGTAATGTACAAACCATACAGCTAATTACTCAATTACAGGTAACAAGAGCTAACTAATCCAAGTAACACCCAGGTTAATTTGGCAGGGTAATGAAAGAATTTGAAAGAGGGCGCAATAAACATTCATATAGAAAAAGGAGGAGTAAATACCAGGAGGTTGAGATACACTAAATTGTAGTATAGTACGGCCCGAGGAGCGTGCGATATTTTTTTTTGTACTGCAGAGATAATAATAACAATTTTTAATTTGATATTGTTAAATATTTATCAAAATACTACAACGTAATAATTCTCTAAATTATTCAGTCCTGTTATATAAACCTGAAACATGCTGTAAGATTTATGGCGGATATTTCGTAGCTGTAAAAGTACAGCGATGTTTTCAAAACTATAGCACCTACATCCTTTAAATTTTGCAAATAATAGCATTTCGGTTGCGCATTTAGATTTTACTTTGTTGAAGAACTGACTTTCCTTGTAGAGGTGTACAGAATAGGGACTTAATGTATAAACCTGATAACTTATCTCTTATCGTGTTGTTCTCGTAGTTTCAATTTCAACATTTTAATTTCCTCAAGTATCTTTTGAAAAATAAATCCACATATTAGTTGAAAGGAAGAGTTATGCGATGTATTATATTAAAAAAATTCAAAACACTATAAAGCGTTTATCATTTTCTAATGGGAGAAAGAACTGGAACAAATCCAAATACATGCAAGAAATATGTGCACGAATTTCTGCGATATTCTTTTGAATTTCAATTTAAAAAATTTATTACCGATCAATACATTAATCTGTCCAAGTTCGCGCTTTTGTGTGGTATGAAACGCTCAATGTTCTATGCCACTGGCAGCTTCCACATGAGCTTGTCTATTCCCGAGTTTCAATCCTAAATGCATGTACTATTTTACCCGATATATATATTTTTTTATTTTATCCCCGCATTGTGTTCGATTTCACCACAGAACCGTGTTCCAATCAGAAAATAGCTTCATTTCGAATTTTAATGAACGTTTATGTCTAAATTTCAAATAATTGGAGCAGCTTATTTTAATCGTAATCTCTTGAAATTAAAATTTAATTTGATTTGACCTAGTAATCAGATATCTATACATCAAGGCAAAGGCATTTAATTTAAATTGTCGTTATGGCTGGGATGCCACAACTGTAGGGGTTAATATTTATAATTGCTTTTTACATTCTATCTATTCTAGGATAATTGGTAAAAAAAATTTTTAAATTCTGCCATTGTTTTAGTTACGTAGCAGTGCGGTAGTTGTGTTGAATTACCTTAAAATTTGCATATACATACACATAAACAGTACGTTTAGAGGCTTTAATGTGTTAACTGTTAATGCGCTCTTAGGTTTAATTCGGTTGTCTAATTTGTATCGCTTATTTATAGTGAATAGTATCATCTAAACATATCGATCTTCAGCTACTATAATTGCCATTGGCGTATCTATAATAACACAAAACAACAAAAACATTTATTTAATATGTTTCCTGTATAAAAGTGCTCTAGTTTTAGAGATACACAACTTGTTCTTCTATATACAGAGAGGTGTAAAAGTAGGCATACAGTTATGAGTTATGCAGTGTTCTTTATTATTATTTACTGTATATTTTATACTATTTTATTAATATTTTATATGTTTCACCGTTTTTCATAAGCTGTCTCGTAGCTCAGTGGCTAAGAACTAGGCTACTAAACGTTGAGTCTCAGGTTCGAGTCCTAGAGAGGATCGGCTTTTTGTGATTAAAGAAAAGTCTCTGTAGTGCTCGTCTTCCGGGAGGGACGTAAAACGGTGGGCCCCACGTATTGTAGGTAAAATAAAGACCACGTGCACGTAAAAGAATCCAATTCCAGTTGGGTGACTAGATGCGGAAAAATTCCCAGGGGATGGAGCCTAATCCCTAGCGTCGTTGATTGGCCATAGCAGCGGAAATATTCCGACGTTAAATGAACAAATAAACAAACAACAACCGTCTTTCATTTCATATTTCATGGCTAGTAATTTTACCAACGACCAACGAAAGTAGGTAATCAAACAATACTGGAAGACCGAGAATGCTGAAAAGGTTCGACAGACATGGGCTGAAGAATTTAATATACCTCCACCAACTACACTAAAAATCTACAGAATACGCGATAAATTTGATTAATCTGAGTCCATCTGTAATTCGCCAAAAAGTGATCGACCAGTCAGTGCTACTACTCATGAAAATTAAATGTTAGTTGCTCATGCTTTTACCCAAAGCCCGAAAAAAAAGTCAGCTTCTATTGACTTAGTCATTTCCCACAGATCTTTGGGCCATCTGATGCAAAATTTAGGTTTGAAAATCTAGTCGCCAAGATTACTTCATGGATTATTTGAGGATGATCCAGATCGCCGTTTACCATTCTGCTAAGTACTTTTTAATAAAGAAAGACAAAGTGATGGCATTATTCGGAAGATTTGTTAGTCTGACGATGCGAATTTTAAACGTTCAGGCTTTGATAATAGGCATAACTTTATATTTTACTCAACAGAAAACCACCATATAACACTTGAAGAACAGTTGATTTAACCCTTTGTTACAGTTTGGACGGGCCTTTCATGTAAATGGGTCATTGGAGACTTATCTTTTTCAATAGAACTGTTACTCATGACCCGTATCTTACCATGCTGAGAGAGACTATTATTCCACAATTACGGCTACAGCATAATAATGAAGACTTATATTTTCAGCAAGATAAATTTCCCCTCTACTAAGCTTTAACTGTGCGTGAGTTTCTTGACACATAATTACCTCATAGGTGGATAAGTCGACGAGAGCCTGTTTAATGGCCACCACTCGACCGTGGTAATTTTTTTTTGGATACTTGAAAGCTTCTACATTCCTGTTCATCCCCTTAACAAAGTTTGCTTCGATCAACCAGAGGACTGTGCTAGAAATTCCTTTCCTCGAGTCGCAGATCTTCTCTTGGAGACTAGACTTTTCTGCTGTAGTGTGAGGATCTAGCCCGACTGTAATACTCACACATGAAACAGCACCACTTGGTGTATCCCAGCTGCATGCCCAGCAATATTGCAATTACGTTCAGGTCTCCACAGATTTGCCATTGGTGGTCTTTATACTTAATTTCTTCCAAATGTAATTTCATATTGTCATATGTTCCCGTCATGTGAACAGCATGCCCTACAGGAATTGAACGAAGAGAATTGCCATTGTGCAGCAAAACAGCTATTAAATTAAGCTTTGACTAGTCTATGAATATCCTCCAGTCCTGTGGCTTGTGCTCCATATTCAAAGCTGTCATCACACCATTCACATTACAGCAGGCAACCAAAGCGATGGAGGGAATGCTGGACATCAATATCCCAGGAAGACTGAGGTCATAATTGGGAAAAACAAACCGTAGGATTAAAACAAGAGGAAGAAGAAGAATATTTTTACTTTTCTATCGCTTGGTGTGCTCATCTGACTTGTTTATGTCCTCCTACACCTGATAAAATCATCTGGAAGGAATTGCGCTGTCCTAGTGCTCATACTCCCCCTCCAGTCGTTATAAGCATGATCCGCCTTAATCAGGTCAGTTTGGCACCAAACTAGTAGACACTCTCGACAACACAGAACTCACATCTCATATGTACACCAGAAAACCACGCAAGAAACACTTCTGCCCGCTGATCCTGGTACTATACTGTATCTAGGACCGCCCTGAAAGGGTTAACAACCTGCTGGACAGAGTACCGCTAGCATTTAGGGCACGTATCTAGTGCCTACCA
>JAWQRN010000129.1:0-36919 GCA_033557685.1 Sperchopsis tessellata
TTCATTTCTGTATTTAATATATCGACTTGGCCGGTTTGCTTGATATTTGATTTTCATCAAATATTAAAATTACCCAAACCCATTAGTTATTTGCGCTCCAGGTAGGAGTGAGTGTACTTTTCTTTCTAAGATCGTTACAACTCGCCACAAAGAAGCTAAATTTTAATTTAATTAATAATATTTTTAACATTTATATCTATAAGAATTTAATTATTAAAAATAGTAGACTTGAGTCAGTGATAGTGTTCTTAGTTTATTTTGATGCTCCTTATGATACATTTCTCACTATGAAAGTGATAATGATATTGTGAATAACAAAAGCATACCGAAGAAACAAGCTGTTCAATTTGAATTTTGAAAATGTTAATAAAAGCGGCAATTATCAATATTGTACAATCAAAAGACAAAATCCCCAGAAGATTTGTAGTTACTGATAGTAACAATACAATTAATTGATTGAATATTCATGAAAAATATAAAAAATGCATCCCAAAGACACTAAAGAACGTAGATCTTTTTTATGTATGTAAAGGTAATTGCGTACGACAAATAGTAGGCAAGAATAATTGATCCAATATATATGTACCAAGTATTAGCACAACTGCGTCATTATTGTTGCAGTATCTCATAACAAGCAATTTAAAACGTGAAGAACCACCCAATTATAGACAAAATTGTGTTTCACGCATGTCATTAAGTTTCTCACAAAACAAGGAAACCAACTCAAACTTTTCTAGAAAATATGTTAGCCGTTTACGGAGACTGTTGCCATGGGAAAACTATGGTTTACAAGTGGCATAGCCTTTTCAAGAAAGAAAGAAAGTCGGTTGAAAGCGACCTCCGTCCGTGTTTGCCTATTAAAGCCACTACCTCAGAAATTGTTGAATATGTTGAAAAACTTAGAATATGCCCGATCAAAGAAGAAAAAATTAGCAGAATTAGTTAGGGATGTCAAAAATCTGTGCAAGTTGGGTGCGGAAAATGTTGACGCCGCTTCAAAAATGATACCGCATCTAGTGTTCACTGAATTATTTGGAGCTCTGCGGAGACAACAAAGATAACATTTTGAATCGAATTATCACTAGAGATGAAACTTGGGTTCATCATTATGAGTCTGAATCGAATCAGGAGTTCATGCTGTGGTTTAAAGAAGGCCTAAGGTTCCGGGTGTGGCAATCAGCATGGATTTTTTTTTTGTGAAGTGAACGGTATTGTACTGATTGATTCTAAAGATAAGAATGTCACAATAACTGATCTGCTGAAACGATTAAAATATGCTGTGAAGGAGAAATTAAGAGGAAAATAGAACAAAGAAGTGCTGCTTTTACAAAGCAATGCACACGTGCACACGAGTAATGTTGCATTGGCTTCTATTCACGATTTTGGCTTCCAGTCATTAAACCACCTTGCCTATAGTCTAGACCTGGCCCCGTCAGATTATTATTTATTTCCAAAAATAAAAAAAAGAGCTTCGAGGAAGAAATTTAAATATGACAAAGCAGTTAAAGCTGCAGCTGCAGACTATTTTGAGGGTAAAGATAAAACTTTCTTTTTTTCGAGGGTATAAATAAATTTATAGAAAGGTCTGAAAAGTGTATTAGGGTTAAGGGTGAATATATCGAAAAAGAAAAATAAAACCATGTTTCTTTGACTTCCTTCCCCTTCATTCCGCTAATTTATTGACCCCCTCGTACCATTGCTATATTCTTGAATTTTGTTAAAGTGCACCTGTCATAGTTTTAGAAGAACCTCTGCTAACTTGTTAGCTAATACCGGATTAGACGTTCTTGTTTTGAAAAGACATGGAGGATGAAATCCTCCACTGTTGCAGAGGTATATGTAGGAGATTCTTTAATTCATAAAATAGAAACGGCCAAAACATTATAGATAATGCAGAAAGCATCAACGAAATTGATATTGAAAATAATGCATTTTCTATTTATAATATTGCTTAAAATAATGATATTAAACATGTAAATCCCCTACCCCTAATTATACTTATAAATTGTTCAAATTTTTCTATGAGTATTAATATAAATAAATTGCTACGTTCCATCTGAGGAAAGTGACCTATTGCAGAAAATCGTGATTTTTTTCTGTCCTTAGACTCAGTTTGTTTGTATTGATTTGTTCTAAGGTCATTGAATACTATGCTTTTTATTATTGTCGATTTAATGTCACTGTACCTATTTAGTAGTGAAATAAATGTTACATAGGGCGAACATATATCAATTATGTTTTAATAACCGTTCAATGCGACAAACGATTCCACATTTAGATTATAAACAGGGACTTCTTAATTCCAAATAAACATAATAAATGCGTCATATAATTAAATTAATTAAGATTTTATTGTATTTTCATATGCTATAGATTTAATAGTTTTAAATAAATCGTTTTGAATTTTCGCTGTAGAGGCAGAGGTTTCTGATTAGAACCTAGCTAAGTAGGTCTTTTTTATGATATTGGAATAAATGTTACAATAATCTTGATAAAATTAAGATTCCATTGAAATATACGTAATGTAACGAATACAACCAGGATGCGGCAAATGAATCTGATCAATTTTTGTACTCTCTCATGGTTTAGGTTTTGCGTCTAACTAGGGGGTTTCGTTCCAGAAATTCACGAAACCAATAAGTTATAACCATTTCTAACTCTTTTTTAAGCAGATTTCGTATATTATTTTGGTTAATATAACGATACGCACATCGACGTAGTACTCAAATTCTGAGAACTGAACGATCCTTTCACTTTACTCCGTGTATTTGTTACATGTAAGTACAATTTTTCGTCCCACAGGTGAATGAAATACCTTGCCCTTTCACCTTCTAATCCCAAATGTAATACTAGTTTTATTAATCGACATCCCATTTTCCATAGTATCTAGGGAACTAGCCATATGTTTACGTAATCACTTGCCTGGTAGGCCTTTGGAGCAATAGAATGCTGTTGTTGTGGTTACAACCAAAGGCAGAAATAATTAAAATCATCTAACTTCAGTTTTTATACAGTTAAATTAGAAAACCATTATGTATAGTAATGTGGCCAATTAGCCATATTTCTATACTTGGGCAATGATCATGTTCTTCTACAGTGATATGTTATATGTTTTAAAGAATTTATCACAAATTTTGCAAAAATATAATTATTATGTGATTTAATTCTGTACGTAGTCTTCTATGGTCACAGTATATATCTTCAGGTTTTCCGGAAGATAAGCGTGTGATTAATTTTTTCTTGTCTG
This sequence comes from Sperchopsis tessellata, assembly GCA_033557685.1. Classification (NCBI taxonomy): domain Eukaryota; kingdom Metazoa; phylum Arthropoda; class Insecta; order Coleoptera; family Hydrophilidae; genus Sperchopsis; species Sperchopsis tessellata. The sequence goes on from JAWQRN010000129.1 coordinate 3,248, forward strand.
CCTAACAGTCAGTCTATGACTAGCTCTTCTGAGAGTTACATATCCGTCTATACTTAGTTTAGTTTTTAGCTAGTACGTTTAGAGGTTGCAACGATGTGCGAAACGATTGCAAAAGGTTATATCTTTTCCAAATAACTTTTATAACGACAACAACCATTGCACAAAACAACAACGTATCTGTCAATACCATTTGGAACATCAAAGCTAGCTCCCTATTGTGACTATCTTCTATAGTCTAATTTATATTGAGTTGGACATATTACCTGCTTAGCTGCATGGGCTGCAGTTACCTTAATTATTTTAACAGATGTTCTCAAATTATGTTTTATATTCCCGATAATATTATCGACCAATTGCCAAGATTGCCCCTTCCTTTGTGTTTATTGCATCACATGATTAAATAGCATCCACGTATTTTAGTAAAAAAATATGAGAATTTCGAGCACACAATTTCAGGCACACAAATAGAAATCAGTGATCCCGTCTCTGAAACAGACATATAGAAAACGAATGTAGGCAAAAGGGGTAAATGAATACCATATGCGTATTTTATGTAGTATCATTGTTTTGCAGGATATTGTCAATCCTTTCTGAATGATATATGGTTTTGGGAAAGTAAAACAGATAAAATAAACATGCCAGTAGCTTAGAATTTTTTTTAAAAACATATTACTAGTGTTTCATTTGCGTATTTTATAGTATCAATGCCACACATTTGTATATAAATTAATAGGACACTTGAAAGTCGTATATTTATGATAATTTTTCGATACATTACTCGTCATTACTTGTAAATAAGTTTATCGTCTGCGCAGTTTGAATTTCTAAAGATAAGTATTCGTCAAAAATTATAATTTTTATGAGGAATTACAAATTAATCATGGGTTGGGTATTTATAAATTTGACACAATTGGAACGATTATGCCACAACAAGCTATGCACATTTCAATGTCGATCTTCTTACACAATATTGTGTGTGACATCTAATGAACTTTATTATGAAAGTTAATTAACTATAAAATTTCTAGTGTCTATTTTTATAAATATTTATGATTTCAATTAACATGTGTCAGATTGTCACAGAGATAATGATGGAAAAGGTTACATTGATATCTATTTATTTGCCTATAGGCTATAGAAGCTGAATAATATGTACTTCTTTGTTTAATTTATTAGTAATTATGAAAATGTAAAACTTTTATAGTTTAACATATTGTCAACAGCAGACATAGTTTAATTTAAATTATGTATTTAAATGCTTTATATTCCACACGCTGAAGACCGTAATGTAATTTCATTTAACTTAAAGGATAAATATAACTTATACTATGAGCCATGTTTATTATGTCATTTGTAAACCGATATGTTCATATAAATCACCAAAATCAAATAACCATACCAAATCAATCATCAGGTCGAACTCAAATATCACACTGTACAAAGATAAGTGTGGAGTGTCGTTATAACGTTGAGAAATAGTCCCAAAAATTAAATAACAAAGCCAAATCAACCGTATTCTTCATGTCGAACGATTATCACTCAATGGTAGGCCTAAACTGACCACGCTAAATATTGTCCTTGGATTTAAAATAATCCTCGAATCTTTTAAATGTTCGACGTATTGGAAGATGAACAAATTATATATAAAAAGTGACGTATTTAATTCTAGAACTATACAAATTAATTGAAATAATTTTGAAATTTGCTGGTATGAAGTAAGTTAACGCTTTGTTTTTGTTATACTCAATAACAATTTGTGTTTCAATATATAGTACAAATCATGCTTATAGCTTTACATTGCAAAATATGATAATGATGTGAATTTTGTTTCCGTGTAGAGGCTCTAATGAGAGCTGACGTTTCGCCCACTGTTGCAAAGGGCATTTTCAAGGCGGGTGATGATACTTCAATAAATGAAGTTAATGTACTGATTCAAACTCGGCCGGAGTGTGTCCAAGGATAGAGCCGTTCCATTCAGATGGTTGTTACCGAATGCGGGATGAGAGAAGCGATCGAGGGTGATCATCCGAACAATGGAAAGTACATAGAATCCTAGAATAGTACTGCTTGTAAATTTTATCATAATCCACCCTCAAATGAGAGTGTGCCATCCCCTAGAAATTAAAAAACATAAAGAAACGCCAGTAACTCGGTCTGTAGTGCAGTTAGATACTTGAATTTAAATTGACATATTACAGTGCTAATATCATTGCAAAAATCTGAAGACAAAATCGATTCAGTAAGATTTTTGTTGAAGGGCTGTCCACTATGGGAAAGCTAAGACCATTTTAAATAAACTTTCAGTACTTTTAAATCAATATCTTTTCCGACTTTATTATATAGTCAAAAAATCCTATTCTTAAGGTGAATAAATTTTTATAGAGCGCTGTAAACATGTCTCGTCAGTAGAGACAATTGACTCAAAATAGCCAGGAAGTTCTCAACCACAGGGGCAACATTTTTGAGTAAAATTTCAAAGGAACTTTCATTTGAAGTCAGTGAGCTGCAAAAGTATCTGATCTGGATGTATAATCACCCCGTATTGTTTAAAACTGACAATTTTTTGTAAAAACAAACAAAAATCAATATTTTTACATTTTTATTACTAAACAAAAGCATCTTAATATCGTATATTACAAATTAAAAATGATATTCATAATATATGTCTCTTATTTGTTTTTGCTTATTTCATATATTCGGGGTTTTATGGTTGAGAAATTAACACGCAGTTCCTCATCAACTGATAACAGATCCCCCTTTTATTGCACAAGAACATAAATCCCAGTTCTGACATACATCTAGTATAGGAAATTCCATGGATATAAATTTCAGAGCGCAGTCATGTAATATTTGTTAGCTGTTCTTCTTCCTTCATTATAAATTGACCAATAGCGTACGGCAATTCCATGGATAGAACAATTCACGAAAGAAAATAATGCTTAATTTTTTCTCTAAATCTGTTATTGTTATGAAATAAGGGAAAGGGTTTTTTCATAACTCAAACAGACAACTAGGGGACTCATTTCTAAATTACTAGCTAATAAAACGTTTATTCTCCGTGAAATTTTGGTATTTAAATATTGAAATATATGCACTAAATATGTTTATTCAGGACAGTAAGATCAATATTGGAAATCTTGTATCTTCCCTTCATCCAAGTATTCTTCGAAATAATTCTTGATATATAAGTCAAATTAAAAACTAGTTTCTTACACTTTATTGCTTCAAAATATAGATTCTTTCTTTCTACATTTTAACCATTGATGTCTAGTTCCCCCGGGTCTGCAGACTGGTAAACTTTTATTTTATATTTGAATTTTAGGACAACCCTTACAATATAATCCAATAAGTACTTAAGAAAGTTTGGGATTCCCTGAAAACTACTTGTGGACACCTGGTTGGGAAACACTGCCGTTCTAGGATATAGAGTTTTGCATATTATCTGCTTATGTTCAGTTGTACCGTGAACAAACGGAACAGTCATATCTGCTTAAACTGCCAACTGTAAAAGTGCTCAGTTAGTTTAGAAGATACTTTACTTCAAGAGTAACTTAATTATTAAGTACGGAACAGTTAGGTGCATTTATTCCATTTGGTTAAATGAACCCATTTACCCATGAAATCATACAACGTTTTTGTAAGAATTGAATATGTATGAGATACAATTTATCGATATGTGCATGTGGTTAACTATATGGGTGACGATTACCATGCACCTGTTTACGATGATTTTTTTTTTATTTTTCTTCTTCATTTTATATTCATCCACTCCTGTGCGTAGGCGCATTCTAATGATGACCATGTTTCTCTATTTGGGGCAGTTTAGATCCAGTTCTTTCCTGCCGTTTTCATTTTTAAGGTGATCCTGTCATCACCCTGGCGGGAGGTCATTCTGGCATCATTCAATTATTCTCTTGGTCCATTTCGATTTATCTTGCCTTGCGACTTGACCTGCCCATCGCCACTTTCGCTAATCAATTATTTTGATAACCAACCCTTGTTCTTCTTATAACCGTTTCTTATATGATATCTTAGGGTAATTTTTAACATGGCCCGGTTTTGAGTTGTACTAATCCTATCTACGTTCATCTTCGTGAGACTTACTGTTTCCATCCCATGTGTTGTTACTGGTGGAATGCAGGTGTTATATACTTTCTTTTAAGATAATGGGGATGAATTGAAAATTTTAAAATGTAGTAAGTTTTCCACATACCGCCCATCTCAGTCTTATCCTTTGAGGTATGTCAGATTCTTGGTTCTGTTTCCCTAGCCTGATGCTGTGATCTAGATACACATATTCATCGACAAACTCAACTTCAACCTTTGTGATTACTCTGATATCTTGGTGGGTCATTATTTTAATTTTTCTTACGTCTATATTTGTAGCTTTATTTTTCCAGGTTTGGTTTTAAAAGTGTGGGGATATAGAATCATCAATGATTTCCGGTATTGTCGCGTTTTTATAAATGTGTTCTATAATTTTCGAATATTTCGTATCTACTTTTACCCCATTTCTTTCAAAATCACCCAAGTTTCAACCGAGTCGAATGCCTTCTCGTATTCCACAAATGCCAGGCTTATAGATATTCTAAAACCTGCTTGTTCGATGGCATCAACTGATTCGAATCATAAACGTTTTAATATGTATATTTCGTTTGGATTAATAAAAACTGCCATGTGTACTTAGTTGTCAACTATCATTAAGTAGTCGTAAGCTAGTATTAAGTTAGCTTGTAGTACGCCCGGTTGGGTATAACAACGAAAGTTGACTTGTTATAAATTAATAACACAAAAAATACCATTAACCATACTATGCTTCCATTTTACATAAGCCTGGTTTTGTTACTTTATCGGCATAAATCACTAAAAGTTTTCTCAACTGTAGATTTTTTCTGATCCTAATTCACATTCATTGATGTTAAAAAAGGAGTTCCTCGGGAATTTATTTTTGGAATAATTGTATGTAATTTAACAAATTTCTACATTACTGCAGATTTTTATGCTAGAATATACACCAGTAATAGCATACATATAGATATCTTTTAGGGAACGTTTTAAATTATTTTCCAATTTCGGAGAACACGGGAACATATATCCCGATCATGAGGTTATTCTAATACAAATTACTCGAAACTTTGCAAAACTTTGGCAAAAACTTGAGAAATGGCGAGGACAGAGTGGGCAATATTATTGAAGGTATTCCTTTACAAGTTATTTCTAGCATTAAGAAAACATAGGGTCATATATTGATCATACACTCCGTTTTAAGAAGCAATAGTAAAACTTGTTAAACAGTTATTAACAGGCACTAATAGGCATACCGTGGGAGATATAAGCTCGTTTTTCGAAATGTCTAGCAGCCTAACGAAATGGGCAACAAAAAACAATTATTTTGCAAAATAGATGCCATTTTGTAGAAGTGCGGCAGCTTTCAGACATGCCAATAGCTCGGATCATTCTAAAGAATTTTCTGACTTTCAAAATGAAATTTAGTTATCATTGGTGATAATATCGTCATGGAAGACAAAAGCTGACCGAAATGGAAATTTACTTTTCCGAACGTCGACGAAAAAATAAAATATTCTTTACGCCTTTAATATACGTGGATGGAGTAATTAAACCTAGATGTAGATATAACAACCTGTTCGATACGGATTCGCTTTTAGTGCTCTCTGGTAGTGGTATAAATCAAAACGATAGAAAAAAAAAAAGAAAATCAAAATGTGTTATCCAGATATTGCCCAAATTCCGCCAAAGAATAAAACGTGCCAGACAGACAAAGAGCCCCGAAGGTCTTTCTGTACGCATACTCTGTTTCAAGTTTTCTGATTCTCACAGAGAGTTTATTAAATGAAAGATCTTTGCTCGGTAAAAAGGGCTATTCAAATACAGTTTGGTGCGACGGGTGCAAGTTGTTCTCTATGCCTGGTATTATATTCATTACTACATTAGCGAAAAATAAGCTAGAATCAAACCAAGATATTCTCTTCAAAGACGTACAAATTCTCTTCCAAGTTTCTATTTCTTTCCCTAGGCTAAAGGAGTTCATAGAAGTATATAAACTTCCGGAAAATATGAATTTCCGCAATGGGTTCCTCCTTAATCCTCTTGGAAATATACAATAACGAATCTCTATGGAGTCTCAACGATACGAACAAGCAATACGCCCCGCCAGGATCCTGCTGGCCAATAGGAGACTGAACAAGAGACAGGCATGCCAAGTTGAATCCCCATAGGTGCCCCTCCGTAACATAGTTTATATTCAATCTATGACTAGCACTTCTAAGAACTAAACGTCAGTCTGTCAATGTCAATTTACACCTAGCCCTTTTAAGGGTTACATGTCTTGATAATGTTCCGTGGAACGGTGGACGAAACGTAGTTTTATTAAAAATTCTTCAAAAATAAATTAATCACAATTATATAAAATGGCAAATTTAATAAAAAGAAACAAAATAAAACAAAAACCCTGCTCCTTAGGATATCTAACTTATTTCTATATATATATATATATATATATATATATATATATATATATATATATATATATATATATAGCTCGTAACGGGCTCTATCGCTCGTAGTACCCTAAAAATATTGTTTAGTTACAAAACATTAAATCAACTAGCAAAGTCTATAATCCTCAATAGTTTAGTTTTTGGATAGTTTAGTTTTTGTAATGCAATATTTGGACCAAACTCAAATATTGATGACAAATAACTTTTGCAGAAGCCCCAAAGTTTATATCTGAGATTTTATATGTTATAAGAAATTACGATCAAATATCACATCAGTTAAAATAAAGTGGTTGGTCGAACGTGTCAGACTCAAATTTGTACAAGGTAGCTGCCTATATCATTTAGAGCTGATGTCGTTTAACTTAAGGTAAGAGGTCAGTCTTCAACTCTCTGTTATTACACTTACACGAAATTATCTTATCATGTGTTAGAAACATAAAATCATTTTCCTCAAAAATTTAAATCTCTAATGTATTGTAGGATTTAAATGAACCTTAAAACTGTGATGATTTCAGAGCGAATACATTTAACCGACACTATCAGAAAAACTAGAGGATGTGCTCATCGCATACTGTTCTCCACTATATTAATCAGTATGGATTGTGAATTCGTTGTCACTACTAATTATTAAAACCAACTTAATCTTTTAAAATTCTATTTGATATAACTTTACGTAAGATATAGTGTCTTATTATAGACATCAAAGATAATAAAATATGATATAAAACGTGTAAGGAATAATATATAAAATAAATTATTTTAAATATTCTCTACCTACGTCTTTTTTAATTTCCTTTTGCTAGATTTAGTAAACCCATCATTCTCAAATTCACTTATAATATTAGACTAATACAAATATAACGTTTTAAAATGATATGACATATATTTATCATTCGATATTTATGATTTGTTCCTTTTACTTTGGGAATTATGAATATTTACGTACTTATATGAGAAAATCACATTTTTAAGTTTCTGCATTTTTTGAGTTATCGTGTACACACAACACACATAGACAGACATCATGTCAAAAATAATCAGATTTAATTCAGGGGACCCCAATTTTTCGAAAATAGCCTTTTCTTCTCTTCATCTCTCATAAATAGGGATTGTAAAATGAACCGCGAAAACAATGGCAGAAAGTGCTTACCTAACATAATTTCAGGTAATATAAAGTCACTGAATATGTATCATCATCCCTAACGTGCGTTCGTCTCCATGTGACTGTCGTCGGTTGTCCTCTCAAAATTTTTCGGGTTTTATATTTAATTGTAGTCACAGAAAAATGCAATGATGACCTCAATTTTTGCATCTTACTTGCAAACATCAGAACATACCAGACAATTGTTCCCACTATGCAACTCATAATATTTTATATGTTAATAATATTAGTAATGCTTAGTTTTTCTGACGAAACAATAACTTAAAATTGTTGTTATATGTTCAGGCTACTACACGAAGGAAATAACTTACCAAATGAAAATTAATTTTTGTAAATATATAATTTATTACAGTTCTATATCATAGCATGGAAGACATCGTTTTGAATATACACACTCAGTTGGAAGCCACCTGTATGTAGATATTGTTGTGAGATGTAAACTGCAAAGCTACTCTGTATCTCATAGGAAAAAGTAGCGACAAAGGACCCAAATAAAACCGCCAGAACCGCAATCGTACAACAATTGAGAAGAGATTGCATGGACACAAAGCAAGCGAATGTGACGTAATATTATATGGTTATATTACCCAGTAATACGAGATAAGAATCGTGTGTCTGTTCCTAAATAGTTCTGTCTGGGATTTTTAGCTTATTCTTTAAATTTCAGGGGTATTTTTGCCTCCAATGTCTTTTTCCTGGAACATTTAAATGGCATTACGAGTATGTATAGTAAAATACAGTAGGTGCAAAATATGAGGAACAAACTTGTTACATCCTTAACTAATTATATTCAGAAAAATGCTCGGACGCTTAAATTTTTCATAATTATTGTGAACATAAAAGGGTCTTTTTTCGCAGCCATTTCTTTCAGTGATGACATTTTTTCAATGAAATATTACATATTTAACTTTTGCATTAAATAGACAATATAACATGTTTTATTTATCTATAATTTTTAGTTCCTCATATTTTTTTAAAAAATATATCGGTGACGTCACCACAAATAAATGGCAGACTTTTAAAAAAAAAACAAGTAGTATAATTATTTGCTGATCTAAAACAATTATCATTTTATTACATATCTGTGATATTACTTACATGGGCGGGACTTACGATTGCTGTTCAAAATATTTTATGCAGTTTTTTACTATACAAACACAAGTTAGTTGCTTTTTGCCTACTAGAAACCAAGGTACATATTCTGAATTATTTTAATTAATATATGTATTGAAACTAATCTAATATGGAACACTAAGAAAACTGTGACATTTTGAAACTGTTATATATTTAAATGTAGAACAATAATTTCCAAATGACAACATCAGATAAAAGTATTATAGCTTTGTATTATTTGTATCTTTATAGATTATTAGTATTTCTTTGGTACGTTAGTCTCTTAGATACTCCTTTGGCAGAATTCTGCTGTGTTAACACAATTATGGATTATTTGGTCGACATATACATTGACGAAGATTCGTTGTTTCCACCAAATTTATGTACTGACAATTATTCCCCACATCCAAATATTAATCAAGTTATCGACGCCCTACAGGATATTCAAATTGAATTTTAATTTTCAATGATTGGGTGCGAAATAAAGACATAAACGGAAAGACGTTTACACCATCAAAAATGTATTAAAATACAAATTCAAGGGGGTAGAAGTACTATATAAATATTTCTAAATTTGCAATAATGAAATGGGTGTATGTTAAATATAAAATAACATAAAACAAATAAACTGTTATACATTTTATTATAAAATTAATGTTTTATAATAAGGTAAAAATCGGTTCGCGATAGATCGGGTGAATATGGTGGATGAAGTAATGTTACATAGCTCAACTCATTAATTTTCTTGATTGTTAATTGAGTAATGTTAGGCAAGGCATTGGTATGAATCTAAAAGGGTCTTTTTCGGGTATTTATCGCTTGTGGTTTCTCACCTCACCGAAAGGTGCATAGTTTTCAATTCTTCTCTGTACAGCTGTTTGGCTAATATTGCGTGCGGATTGAGATGCATAATTCTCAAGTTTCAATTGATGAAAAATTAAATTACTTTCAGTCCTTTCTTAAATTTCCATTTCTATTGGATAAAAGTAATACAAACTATATTCCCGATGCAATAGATATATATGGCAAAAAAATGCTGCCAAAAAAAAAAGACAAATGAATATACATGTCCTAGTAAAGAACGCTTTAAATGATCGCCCATTGTTTTCGAAACAACCTATTAATAATCCAACAACATATCTGTATTTTTAAAAGTGAGGTTAATATTTGACAACTTAGTTAGAACATTGTCTATAGTTATTAACGCCGTTCTTTATTAAGATGGAGCTGTTTATTACAGCTAAATTAAAAGACCTTGTCTATGGAAAAGCTTGAGGAATTTCAAAGTTAGCTGTTCGTCTTTGTCGAGGAAATTTTATGTTTGCAGTTAATTGTATGTGTTTGTACAGAAACAAGAAACTTACTTAAGGTCATGCCTTCTAGTACTATACAATTATATTTATTATTTTTGATATAAAACAGAATATATTATTAAATATCAATTTAAGTCGATAGTCACTTTCGATAACAATTTGCTATTTTTCTCGAAAATGGTTTATCTGAGGAAAATATAAAATATCTTTTCTAATGTGTTATTTTTATATTTGATAAATCAAATATTGAACAAACCGGCCAAGTCAGTATATTAATATGCTCACTCATGATCTCAAAGCACATATACAAGGAATCAAATATGTATTCGTACGTGTACAGCTAATTACTAACAAGGGCAGTGCTGATGACGTCTTAATGACAGAAACACGTGTCCACTGCAGTTCGGTTTGTTTCTCTTAATTTTTTGAAGACGTATTTAATTTCTGCATTTAATATATTGACTTGATCGGTTTGCTCGATATTTGATTTATACAATATTAAAATAACACATTCATGTACGGCCAATGAAGCTACAAATTTGTAACATTTTGAATATTTTTAAATGGGAAATTAAAATATTAAATCCAGGAGTTCTACTTTTATAAAAAATATATAAACATATATATGGAAAACGCGCCCACCATCTGCATGTGATGCATCCGTTTAAAGTGGGGATTAAAATATTTTTAAAAAATATATTAATTGTATAGTTGTTAAAACTTACAAAATTTCATTCCGATATGTTAAACTGTTTTTGAAATATTTGCAAAAACCATCCATTTTCGGACCATGGTACACTATATAAATCTTAATGGTGTTTGATTCTGATCATTCGATTAAAGTTAGCACATGTTATTCAGGGACACTTGTATTTCATTCCAAATTGTTAAAGAAATAATATTATATCCTTCAAAATATATCCGAAAACAGGTTACATAATTATTTTTTTTGTATTCCAGAATTTGAAATAAACTTATCAATTTAATTCCATAATATATCACTTTCAGTTTCTTGTGATGTATTATTAATACAGAATATCTACAATATGCTGAATTTATTGATGGAGGAAGATCAGGGAGCAAATGTAGGCATTTAAAAAGTGTGTCACCAGTATTCGCATCTCTGAAGTATGGATGTATGGCTGATAAGCTTAGGTGCTAGATTCTATTAATATGATTATAATGCAATTTATATATCATAATAAATGAATAAGGATAAAACTAGGAATACGATCGAATTTCTGTTAGTAATATTGATAAAAAAACTATAACTATATCGATTTAAGCAATAAAAATCACATAAACGCAAATTATGATAACAATCAGATTTTCTTCGGTTAATTCTCATAATTTTGTTTTATTTAAGTGTAACTATACAGCTCAAACAGGACGAACTCTACAGATAACAGGACTTCAAGACATGTCTACTAAGGTGCATATCTGCTTTAATTGAAATAACTTTATAAATATTGTAATATTCACAAATAATAGTTCAACATGTTTAATATTTGTTTATTTTATAACACTATCATAAATTATACAACAGTATTCACATTGCGATAATGACAAGCGTAAATGTGACGGAAAATCAACTGACTTTTTATTGCGCCCGGGCTGTTTATATAGCCGGCCGTTATTTGTTCTACAATGATCTACGCGGACCCAGTGTGTGCAGGAATATTGCATCTAGTACAAGCTGGAGTCGACGGGTGATGTTCAGTGGCTTGGACATCAGTATTTTCGTAATTATGCTGATAAGTAATCCTTCATAACACATAAACGACATATTACCAAAATTTCATAAGTACACCACATATTTGATTTTACTTAATATATTTAGATTTTAAAATGCTTTTTACAATGTAAATGACTATCGTAGCCGCTAAATTAAATGTTGAAATTGAACATATTCCTATTTCCCTAGCACGTATATTGCGGACTACGTGAATTAACACAGTTGCATCTGTTGTTATATTAATATCAGAATGCACTGCAAAAGTCGTATCAAATCGCGGGCGATTGATTCATACGTACGTTTCGCGGAATACCATCGCTTCATCAGTGAACCTGCATCTCTCATTATTTGAAACAGAATTTTACATTTACAAATACACGAACGGTACTTACTGAAGATAATAACGATGTAGTAATTCTCCAATTACAACTTTGGTATTAGTACACAAATATTTAATAACTCTCGCTAACTGCCTACCTCAGAATCTAAGATCAAAAGAGCGAGGAGTATACTGCACGGTACACTGATTCAAAGAATGCAGGTTTCAGGTTCACTGATGAAGCGGTGGCATTCCGCGAAACATACGTATGAATCAATCGCCCGCAGTTTTAAATGGACTAGAGTCTCTGGTGTTAGATCCGGAAGCTTTTGTAGTGAGTCCATAAATTAATATCTCTTATAGCAATCGACAAATTGACTAGGAAGCCTCCTAATCTAAGACTGGGTAGGGGTAGTTATCCTTATGGCGTTCAAGATTCTTTGAACAAAAATTATGCTAGATTCTAAGCAATGAAACTAAACCGAAAGTAATAATTGGTTACTTTTTCTAGATGGCAATTTAATCCATATCTAGTAAACTTATACTTATCTGCCTATGTTATCTCGAAATAAAAATTATTTGTATAGAATATTATGTCACTTCTATCTCTTGCTTAATACATTGACAAACTGAATAATTGTAAATTTTTTGTAAATTCTGTGAACAATTAAATTAAGAATTCCAGTTCCACTTTTCATAATTTCATTTATCATTTCTATTACTGTCCGTATAGAACTTTTCTCATTTTCTGGCCACGTCATAAAAAATTGAGCTAAATAATTTTTGTAACATTATCCAAACTTTTAAACCTGACTTTTAAGCATGTGATTACTATATCTAAAGTTGAGTTAAATACGTTCGTTTTAAAATTATATCTATATTACATAATTTTGCTAAATTTACTCTAGTTGTTAACGCAAATTGAAAATCGGTACTCAACTTAACTATATTTTCATGTTCTGTGCAATAAAAGACAGGTCTTTTGTAAATATTGATTGCAATAATTTTGAAAATGTTTCCTAATAAAACAATAATTTCGTTTTGAATGCAGATGCTTAAGAATTTTATTTTACGAGATTTAAAAACATTTAAAATGGGGACATAAATTACTACTTTTTATTTGTTTTGTCCTCTTTTCTAATATTTTCATCCAGAAATTAATTTCTTTCTGTATCTAATACTTCCTTAAGTTTCAATGCAACCATTATAAGGCATGGCTATCATTAAGTTAAATTTAATTGAATTGCATACCACTACTAATTTCTTGTATAAAATATTGCTGTTTTCGACCGATATCCTTCGGCCGAAAGCTTATCCAAAAGCTCGCTCTTCTCAAAACGAAGTAGCACATACGTGGGATAAAACTGATAGTATCCGTACCAATCAATATATATATATATATATATATATATATATATATATACATAAATTAAATATAAAAAATTCACTCATTGGACCCCCAATAAGTATTTATACTTCGCATCAGAAAGTAAAGTTATGTTCACAACAGTTCAATAGTAATTTTCTAGACAAAAAAAAACCTTATTCTAGCTTCAAAATGATTTCCTTTATATTAATATTATCAATAAAATAACCAAAATAATACCAAGAAGTAGCTTAATAATATGCAAATACATTGCAAAAATTGCCATTTTCAGAGCCTCTATATTTTTTTCCACCGAAAGCACCATTTTTTACAGATTATACTGAGGAAGTTTAATTTAATACAATAATTTAAATTAAAAAAAGTATATGAATGAATCCAAAATAAAATTTTATTAGGCATTTTGAACGTCTCAGACTATTTAAATTTTGTTATCAACAATACAATTTTCTGCACATTACCACTCCTTTCATTGACTTCTTGTCTCTTGTAATAAATAAAACAATAAATCATTGATAAGATTTGTATATCAATAAATAATATTGCGAATGGTTTAGTTGAACATACACAACAACGTACTTATATTTAATTAGTAATCCAATTCTAAGACATAATCATTTCATTTCATTAACGCATCAGTACTGGATCAAAAGAAAAATTAAATACACGATTGATAAAAGCATACCGCGTTTGTTTGCATATTTGAAGTGTATAAGACACACGCTTGGTAATGAGAGAATATATCGAATAAAGTATAATATCGAAAACAATTTTTTGTGCATTTTAACATTTATCATACTTTGCTCTAAATTAACGTTTATAACTTTTATGTAAAATATTATTAGTAAATAGTGGTGAAAGGGATTCCTTTTAAGGATAATAGAAGTTCAAACCCAGCTTTGCGGCTTAGGAAACCAAATGAAAATTTATATCCATAATTTATTGCTCTTGTTGCAGCGCACTCATATAATACATGAATTATGTTTATGTAGTTTCTATCTATGTGAAATGCTTCCGTAAATGCACAATAATAACAAGGATTTATGTCCGAAAAGGATAACAAAGTGCAGAATTTAATACACGATGAGTGCATTTGGGTATTCCACAGATTCCCTCACTGGCCGTCGTCCTGTAAAGCAGTCGAGTTCTCTGGCTGAGAGCTTCAGTCAGTTGAATCCCAATCGCGATACACACCGGTCGCTGATAAACTCCTTGCCGGATTCGCCGACCACGCTTGCATTTTCACGCTCTCGGAAGAACAGCCGTTCTACGCCCTCATTCAAATCCGATTGCATTTGTCTGCCGATCCTTTCTTCTTTTGGCTTCAGACAGGAGTGTTTTATTATTTCCTCTGATCCTTGATTAGAAAAAGTTTGTTCGCGAGTGCTTGTGAATCCCCATCTCGAATTAAAAGTTAGTGCAGTTTTGTTGTGGGAGTGTGTTAATACATTGTTTTGTTGATAGTTTTATTGGATCTGCTGAAGGATTTCAGTATCTTTTTCATGCCCACGCTGTGTAAGATATTTTTTTATTATTAATTTATTGACCCTAAACAGTCGCCAATTGTTTTGAAATACTTTAATGGCAGTATTGGTTTTTAGATTGTTTTATTAGTACGATACATTGGGCACACGTGCAATCTTTGAACAACAATATTTCTATAAGATTGGCAGATATTTAATCCAAAAAAGACATATTTGGTATATTAGAATATAAAGCTAAAATATGTTTGATTGTGCCTGGGATAAACCCTAAAGATATATGTATGCTATATAGAGATAAAATTGTTTTCTAAAAATAAATTTTTATGATTATTATTATGTTATATATTTAATTTTTGTAAAAAATGTAAATATAAAGAATTATAATTATTATTACTGCTATATATTAGTAAACGTTTCGTGTAAATTAGTTGCAATTTTTAGTCAACAGAATGTTAAGTAGAATTCACAGTGGTGTAAAGTTTTAACGATTTTTGTTTTATGTTTACCTATTTATTAGATGGTTCTCCCTGAACCACGAGAGGGTATAAGGTGGATATCAAAACTCTATGATTTCATTAGTCGATAATTTTCTACCAATTCTTGTGCGTTTCTAAACCAGTTTTCAATAAGCTAAAATCCAGGAGCAGAAAGACAACACCAACAAATTAATTTCTTGCCGGCTATTCGAATTTTAATTTACAATTAGACAATGTGTTGCTTTAACAAATTAATATTATTTAGGATGTTCGTTATTAGAGGCCAACAATATTTATAAGAAATAAATTGTTGGTAGAATGTAATTTTTTTCTAATTTCTAATTTTTTATGGGACAAATCAATTCTTGCAAAACAAATAGAATCAGAAATCTTAAAATTAATAATGCTGATTTTGGACATCCACTTGACACCTTTATTTAGAAATAGACGAATTGCGTTTGAAAAGTTTAAATATTCAATAGTATTACAGATAACTGTTTTGTAATTATAAGGCTTCTCAAAATAATGGGCTTTTATAAAAACAAAATATTACCGACAAGGCTACAGTTTTAACAAGTGGTGTTGAATAATATAAGACTAAATGATAGTTGAAAATTAATGTTTGGTTAGGAATTATTCAAAACCATATTTTTTTGAGTCCGAATAATGTTTTATTATAAATATGTCAAATCACACAGAAGAATACCTAGCGCATAATAATATTCCAGGTAATGTTTTTGTGAAAAGGATGTACACAGATAATTTTGAAGGTTTCGAAATAGAATTATAATAATAACAATAGACTTTCATCATATATTGACTTCTAAGATAAAAGTTCAGGAAAAAGTCATAGTAATTTCAATTTCTTAAAATGTTTTGACTATAATCTCGTAATTACTACTTTATGCTATACCGATTCTATAAAAAATATTTACATAGACTCTCTTCCTGGATTATTTGCAGATTGTTTACATTGCATTCTTTGAAACAGCAAATCACAACTTACTGTAAAAGCACGTTCTGATGTTCTTACGTCTTCTAATATTTTTATCTCATTGCAAGCATTATGATTCTTATTCTTCTTGATCAGACAATATGTTCCATCAGAATAATGAACATTGTTGGTAAGTACCCAACTCTGCTTTGGTCTATATTACTCTTTATAATATATGAGAGATCTCTAATGCAAAATTACTCACATATATGTCTTATATTAAGCGATCCTAACCATTATAAATAATTGTTAATAAAACAGTGACTGAAAATACATAACACAATATTATCTGAAGCAGTATTTTCTCGAAATAATAATAATACACCTCTACGATTCTCAAAGTTTCTGGTGCACCTTCTTCTGAATATTTACACTATAGCTGTCGTTTCCCTACGGGCATGTAAGTATTGTTTTGTATTGCCTGAAAGCTATTCTTGTTTCAAATATTTAGTGTATAGTACACTACTTATCAGTACTGACGCACCCAGCCATAGTTTCTAAAAAAGCCGGGTAGGTAACAGTACTCGAGAGGCCAGTCCGTGTACTGATTTTTATTATTATTCAATGCCAGTGCAGTCGGTTTTTTCTACAATGAGCCAAGGTGTCCCCTGATGTAATGGAATATATTTTAATAAAATTTGTTCAATAAAGAAACTACAGAAAATATTAAAACTATTATGATTACATGTTCCATCATCTCACGTTTAATTAATAATAGCTAAACTAATTAAAAAAAGATTTCTTTTGAATTACAATTTATTTTAAAATACAAATTAACATAATGCTTATATTCCCAAAAAAAAATTAAGATGTAGTACACAAACCCAAAACAGTAAATTACGAAGCTAGATTCCTAAAGCAAGAATTTTGTTTTAAAAAATGAATTGCTTTATCAAATGATGAATTACCATTTATTCCATAGAGTATGTTACAGGCATGTTTTAATAAAATGTTGCAATCGGAGGTGCGTATTCGAAAAGGTAAGTGCGTTAATGTATAAATAAAAAATTATTAAAAATTAAACAAAAGTAAACGTAAGAATTTGTATAGTAGAAAGTGTATAGCGGTAGACCGGCCGAGTACATGATTGATATCCGGTAACATCCGTAGTTATAAGGTGCCTGTTTTCTATAAATGTAATATATTTATATATATATATATATATTACTATAAGTGGCCCAAATGCAATGTATGATTTTAGGACAGAAATGCCCTCATAGGCTGTTGTCTTGTAGTCAGTCAAAACCATCGTCAGTTCTCTCTCAATCATTGTGCACGCTGAACACTGACAAACTTCTGGCCAGGATCGCCGATTACGCTTGCATTTTCACGCTCTCGGAAATAACAGCTCGTTCTACTCCCACACTCAATGCTGCTTGCATTTGTCTGCCGATTTTTTCTTGTTTTAGATTCTGCTAGGAGTGTTTCATTGTTCCTTCTGCTACTTGATTAAAATAAAAATGTTCGCGAGTTCTTGTGAATAACCTACTAGACTTAAAGTTAGTGTAGTTTTGTTGTGGGTGTGCGTTACTAAATAGATTTAATGAAATTATCATGTGCAAGCTATTATATAAGATGTGTTTACCATAAAAATTCTACTTCATACGTTTTAAATATGATAATTCTTCTTAATTCTATAGATATCTATCTGCATAGAGTATACATGAAATTAGTTTTATAAAAAAATGTCAGTTTATAAACCAATATCTATTTAGATATATATTCTAATTCCAGATATGTGGACTTGAAAATAGAGAAAGTAACTTAAAATGGAATTTAATCTCAATTTATAATATTAAGCGTTGGGCAACTTTGTAAAACTGAAAATTTTACTTCAAGCTTAAAACAGAATATTCTCTTTATATAGACAAACCTCTATCTTTAAAAGAAATATAAACTAATGACACAATTATATATTTGTTTAAATTTTCGACGATATTACCTCTCCTTTATTCATTTATTGTAAAATTGTTTTCGAACATTTAGACTCTTGCAAACTTTACACCACCCTCAATGTGGCTAGACACATTTTTTTAACTTATTTGCATTAGCAACAAGAGAATTGAAAAACTTTATTTTTGATCTTAGCTGCTATACATGAACTTTGCTCTTACAATCCAGTTATTAACACAATTATTAGTAAATCTAAAAATGTATGTGTTAAAATTTGCATTTAGATTAATTTACAAAATGATTTACCGTTTTTCTTTAGCTTAAATTTAGTTTTTACACAAATATAAACATCACTTAACAAATTCAACAAGAATAAATAAAATTAAATTAATAGTGCACTAGAAACATCAATAAGAATAAGTACGGATAAGTCAAAAAGTACCACAACCATCATTAAGTTTGTAGATACATTTAATATCTACACCAACATGTAAATTACATCAAAATTATAGTTAAGATAAACTCCACAATTATGAAACATACATCAATTTCTATTTAAAACATAGGTACGAAGCAGCTCTAAGCTACTGCAGCAATTTTAATGTAAATATAAGCAATGCAGTATGAAAAGGATCTATCTAATATTTGAAGATGACGTTATACTAGAAGGCAGACCGCTCTATGTCATATACGGTTACCTCACCAAACTATACATATTTCTTTGGCTGAGCAGATTTGAGGAGTGATTATTTAGCACTTCTATAATATTAATACGTTATGAGTTATACCATGGATTAAGATTATATACAAAGTTGAGAACGTTTTAGTGGCGGTATTGTGGGATTTAATGTCTTCGAATTTAATATCTTCGATGGGTGATCAGGCCACTATATATCATATACGATTACATCACCAACCATCGCACATTCGATTGACCTACGTTAGACTCTAAAATTATTGGTGTCACTGTCAATGCATTTTACAACTATATTGTATTTTATTGTAAGAAGATGTGTTGTGAAGAAATTAAAGTATGGTACATAAAGTTTATTCTCGGTTTCCATTTTATTCTGTCCATATTTTGTATGAAACTTTTAAAGCATCTTACTTAATCATTTCGTTGAAATACTTTGCGTATTAAAATACTATAAATTACGTTTTTTTATTAATCATTATTAAGTAATTATCTATTATTTTGATGTATTAAAATACTGTACACCTTGTGATATTTTCTTAGTTATTGTAAACTGTAATTATATTATCACTTTCAGTTATTGTAAAACGCCCATCTTGGCGAATACTCTTTTCATTTTGTTGACCCTAAGTTGGTTTTGCATTACAGCTCCCTGCACTACAAATCTACCGGTACAATAAAGTGAGTTTATGAAGATAAGAGCGTTTACCATCCAGTCCATTATACTCCTATCGTTGACCTAAGGTTGACTTTAGGAAATAGTTTCCAGATTTGCAAATCAGCTGGCAGAATAGAGCTTTCTCTCAAATGGTTTTGAAACTCATTTTCACATGCATGTAATCACTCTCGTGGGCTTAAAATTTCTGTTTAGCATTTTTTATCATGTTTATTTATCGATAACTTTGTTCTTCTTCTTGCTAATTTTGCTTGCTATCTTTCTTCTTCTCAGCCTAACATCGAATCCGCTGACTCATCGTATAATGCCTCACCATCCTTGCCGGTTGCTTATCTCACGAGTCCTAGTTTCCAACCGAAGGTCTGTTGCCTTGGAAATCATGTCAGTTCATTTGATCGACGAGCGCCCGCGTCTGTCTTTCCAAACAGGTCTTCCTTGTACAACTAGCTTCTCTATATTATCATTGCGATTGATGTGACCACAAAATTGCAGGATTTGACCGTATATCAGAGAAGACAATCGCCGTTCCAGCATGATTTCATTCAGGATGGAGACATTTGTCATTCTGGTTGTCCAAGGTACACGAAGCATCATGCGACAACACCACATTTCGAAAGCGTCTATTGGGCGTCTATCAGCAGCACGTTTGCCCATGTTTCTGAGCCGTAGGAGAAACCAGGGAATACTAGGTTTGGATTTTGGTGGTTTTTGTTATTTCGGTTGTGTCATTGCAATTTTTGCCAACTGAATGCGTCTACAGATCTCCCGTTCACAACTTCCAGAGTTATGTATTGTGGGGCCTATATATGTTAACAGCTCCACCACATTGCTGCCATAGCCAAACACCAAAAATTAGGATAAAACTCAGGAATTTTTCCACATCTACTGATAACAATATTTATTAGGGATGTTTAGCGTGAACGAGGTCTTAGTTACCTATATTAGAAGTAACCGACTATTTGAAATTATCCCCGCTATACGATTAGTGTGTAGGTTTTTTCCTAATCACCACCTCGGGTGGGTTTGAATCAGCATCTTCTGGTTTCACTAGCTTGAATGGCAAAAATTGTCATTGAGTGTATTTTAATGAATTAAAAAATGTTCTGTACTATCCGTTACGCATGAAACTTGCAGTACCAAGGTGAAGAAATAATGATATTTATGCACTCTATTATTAAGTAAAAAAGACGCAATATGAAACTTTTTTAAATGAAATATCAAATATAATAACTCGTTTAATAATAATAATAGTATCAAAGACTTATTAATTAGAATGGCAGAAAATAACGCCAGTTATATTTACAACTTAAATAATTCACAGATCATATCTTAAACAGATAGACACTTGATCTCGCCAGGGCTGCAAATTACCCGTAGGTCCTTTATAAACAATACACCTTTTTACATTTTTTTTATGTGGAACAAGGGTGAAACTCATTTACTTTTAATAAATTAAGAAGGTAAGGTAGTATTGGTGAAGACATGGACAAAATGTCTCACGTCAAGGGCTCCCTCAAGACAACTGTAATTTGTGACACACAAGAAATGGGACGGGTGGAAAGGAGAGAGTAAGAAAACAAAGGATCTACATTATCGATCCAAATGATTGAAATTTTAAAATATATTGCCATTCCACAAAATTTTTTAATACATAAAAATATCGCGATTTTTTTAATTTTGTTTGATTTATAAAGATTATCCACAAAACATAGAACTACAAATCTTTTCATTTCTGATTTATATATAATTTACAAGGTTTCACCACCTTAAATTAAGTTTTTAGCGTGATTGAAGAAACAAGAAACGTCATCCCGTATAACGTTTCTTCTTAATTCAAAAACTCGATTTAAGCATAATGTGACCCTCCACTAGCATTTACATGGAAGGTTCCTACGTACCGAAACAGTCTTGCAAGGCACGTGACATCAGACTAAGATTTAAGCTTTGGTGATGCACCATGCAATGATACACAAAACGCTGGCATCTCAGAGCTCTACAACTGAAGCCAATTATTTTTGTAATAAAATAAATTGTAGAACTATATCCAATAAAACACCCTTTCTCCATTCATTGTCATTTATTTACTATTGATATTGCTTTGTTTAATATGATTAGTTATATAGTTATAGAAATAATAATTCAACAATTGTTCCAGCACTTTTGTTATAAATGTCTTATACCTCTTTATTAAATCAATAAATTGACGCAATGCTTTAAGCTTAATTCAATAAAAGATGCAATTTTGTCGAACCAAGATTTATTCCGTCTTACGAACTTTAGATGGTAGTTTAAAATAACCTCATTTGTCTTCTACAAGTGACTTTAAATTCGCACAGACAAGGTTATAAAGGTTATAATTTCAAGGGGCTTTTCGATCATTATCGCCCTAAAAATTACAGCATTTATTATACGACTTTTTAAGCACGCTTTCAAGCATATTAGCAATTTAAATTGTATTAACAAACAACGACTACACACAGGCTGGTTAAATTACTAACAGGTTTCTTTTGTTTATTATTTATTATTAGATTACTTCTTTTATATTTACGACTTTGGCAGTGCCGTACTAAGGTGTAGAGCTTGCAATGTCAGGGTCAGAAAATGAAATACAAATTGGCCTCGAGCCCAATATAAACAGTTTCACAAATTTTGGGCAGCTCTTTTTGTTTGTGATTTTATCTTAAAGACATATGCAATGAAATTTAGTGTTTCTTTCTATTGCCTAGAATACTTAGAGTTAGTCATACTCCTGCAATTTCATTGTGTCAAATTTACTTCTCACTTTAAAACTATTTAAAATGTGTTCTTTGTTTCGGCTTTTGAATTGTATACACTGAAGCTAGATTGTGTAAAAATGGAATTAAACTAGTTACTGAACTAATTAATTGTATTTTGAACGTTGATTAGTGGCGTGCGATAACTGGCTGCCGGGATCGTTTTTGCTAATTTCTATAAAATCTTGTAAATTAAATGCCCAGTAACTTTTAGTAGACCATTAAAAATTGTATGTTTGGTATGATTTAATTGAAGTATCAATTGAAACACAGGTATATGTCATCTGGGAACACGGGAATAAATAAATGGGGTAGCTGTTCCTGATCACGAATACAGTAAACTGTAAAAAAAGTAAACTGTTTCCATTCTGGTTTGTAAAAACTGTAAACGACTAAAATCAGCAGTGTCACTAGATGTTTCCTCTTCTTACAGTTTGATCGTCAGTATATTTTCCTATACAGTAGTATTTTGTCTAAAACTACCAATTTTGTAGGGTCCTAGACAAAGCTTTAATTTCTCAAGTGAAATAAAACAAAAGACCCCGTGCCTAATTAGCTGAATATAAAACAGGCCATGAAACATCATTTATTAAAATAAATTGCTCGTATGTATAGGATATTCAAGATTCATAAACCAGATCATTTAACTACTGTCTTCACCCTATAAATAACGTCTTCTAAATAATTTGATAGCAGATCAGATTATTTTATCGGAAACATTTGGTACAGTAGTAATCGAGAATGAAATTATTTCTATGATCGAACTTCTGGGGGTGTAATGGAATCTTATTTGGAGTTAGTCATAACCAGCTTATTCATGAAGCCATTCGAACAGTTAGTGTAGGTTTCGTCATATGGTCGCAGAGTAAGTTTGCACTACTTTATTTCTTTAATCTCCTAACCTCTTGACACCCAGATAAAAAGGCACTTTGGTGTTTCAATTCAGTGATCTCCACGTATAATCAATACTGGTGTACCTTAGGGCAGTGTCTTGGGCTCTTTTATTTTTCATATTTTTAATAATAACGTATTCCGTGTAATTAATAATCAGCAATGCTCATGGTTCTAATTTGATTATTGAAGGCTCTTCTTGGTCATCATAAACGAGTCTAAATATTATTATGTAACTTTGAAGCAGTGGTTTATCTAAATTATCTTAAACACTACTAAAACAAATTGTGTTCTTTTTCACAGTAGGAACATGATTGCCATACAAAGTTAAGATGACTGACAACCCGAATCAATAACCTGAGAAAAGCTTCCGCAGACAAATCATATCCATAAATCCTCCCAATGGGACAAATTCCTAGAAACCTATGATGAAAATTCCTAAAAAATAGCACGATTATTATCCAAAAAACGACAAGATATACCAAGTAAATGCCATAACAACTCCATAGCCCAAAAAACAAAAAAGCAATTTGATCGCAGACATACTCCAAACTCAATTCACTAATATCCCCTTACATCCCGATGCCAAACTTAATAGTAACCTAATGTCCACCACCATCTGCAACACGCCCTATGGCAACGACTTTCAAATCTCCCCAGACCTCATCATCAACAAAATCTTGTCCCTAAATCCTAAAAAAGCTGCTGGTCCCAACAAATTCCCCAACTACGCCCTAAAACGTTTCCCAGAAACAGCCATCACCTTCTTAATGAACCGTTTCAATAAAATCTTAGAAATATTCCACTTCACACACTGCTGGAAACAATCCATTGTCATCTCAATCCCCACACTTAACAAACCTGAACATGATCCCAAAAACTATAGTCCTCTACACTTTGTAAACTCCACCAGTAAAATACTGTAATCAATAGTGCACGACAAGATTCTCGACCATATCGAAGCAAATAATACCATTCCAAACTACCATTGTGGTTTCCACAGAAATCACCCCACTACTCAACTAATCTTCAACATTGTTGCGGAAGCCACTACCAACTTCAACCGAAGATCTAAAATTAACATGATTACTCTAGATCTCGAAAAATCTTCCGATAAAGTGCGGCACCATGGCATACTAATTAAAGTAATTAAAGATAGAATACCATACATATTCATTAATTTCATCCACAACAACCTCAAAATCCGCCATTTCTCTGTCTCTGTAGACGGTACACTCTCCTCATCACACGAAATTCTAGTTGGGATACCTCAAGGTTCGTACTTGGGACACATTTTATTTAACCTATATATTCATGATTTTCCACCTCCTAAAGACCACCGCACAATTGTCGTACAATTCGCTGATGATATTGCAATCATCAGTAAATCCCTTGAAGACTGAATCGTCACACAAAATCATCAAATGCACCTCAACACCATCCAAACTTACTTCACTAAGTGGTATATGCATATCTTCGGCGTTAGAAATAAACCCACCCGCCTCTCCTCTTATCCAAAAAACCTTTCTTGTACGGCCAAAACCAGCCTCTACAATACCTCCTTCCGACCTGCCATAGCCTACTCTACTAGAACCACCGACTACTCCAATAAAATCCTCTAAATCACACAAAACAAGTTCCTCCGCTTAACCACACACCGTCCCCGCTGTACTTCCACCACATACCTGCATTCCATCACCACCTAGACGGTCAGAACGAAAACTTTTCCTAGAAAAGTTCTTCCCACGACAATCCCATTATCTTGACTACCACATTATCCAAACTCCCCGACAATCTCAAGCATCTTTCACTAACTTCCATCCTTTAAAATAATTAAGCAGCCAACAGATGAGACAAGTCCCACTACAAACATCCCCATCCGTTGCAAAAAACTCTACAGTTTGAAGTGTCATCTGCTAGACCGGAAGAAACGTCTAAATACATAAAAATTTACAGACGATTTACTACAAGAAACTTTGAAGGCAAAAGTAGAGTTTTTCACCACTCCTCAGTTTTTAGATAAATTAACCTACAATCAAAATGATGGACATGTCTAAGGGGTAACAATTCTTAATTTTCCTGTAAGTTTTGTTCATAAAAGAAAGACCTGATTTTATATAGGATTGTAATAAATTGTAACAGTTCCTGACGTAAACAATGTTCTCTAATGTTTGCTAATTTCGCTATTATCTCAACCTTTGATAAATCCGGATTGTGGTATTCGCCATGAAAGGTATGCCTTGAGTCTTTCATTGATTATTCTGAGGAGGATCTTGTTGACATGCGATATTAGTGCTATCAGGCGGTAATTTTCGCATTTTTCTTTCGATCCTTTTTGTGTAGAGGTATAAAGAATGCATTTGGACAGTCCTTGGGCCATTGTCCTGTTTCCCATATTTTCTGACAGATTTTGTGTATATCTACGCTGTTTTCGCCCGTGGCGTTTATGATCCCTGCAGTGATGTTGTCTGATCCTGGTGTTTTGAGGTCTTAAGTTTTTTTATGGCATTTCTTGTTTCTTCCTTTAATATTGCTGGTTCCTTCTGCATATTATGCTCCTCTTTGTTATACGTTCTTCCTTCGTCGTTAAATTGTGTTTCACAGTACGTTCTCTATACTTTCAGTGCTTCATGCATGTTTGTGGCTTTATCTCTGTATTTGATTATTGTGAGCTACAGCTAAAACATAAATGTCAACCATTATTTTACTGGTTGAATTGAAGGAGAAGTACAATTAACAGACGACAGTGGTCTGTACATAAAAATAACATCTTTATAACACATTTCTAGATTCAGAAATGAGTTTCCTTTTTGCGCTCCCATGAATACATTTCTTCTTGCTATTTAGCCAAACCTTAGCATAAATAAATGTTAAATCGAGTGTCAACCAAGAGGATATAGTTACAAAACTGATGCAAATATGTGATAAGTACTAGTGAGCACAACACAACACATTAATAAAATATAAATTACAAGCTACTGTTTAATATAGAGGGAGTGTAGAATTTATGTTTTCATTACTATTTTGACATCTTCTTATTAAATGATGCAATATTTAATTGTTAGACATATTTGTGCACAAACTCCATTGTTTACAACCTTTTACTTGCCAGCTTATTACTTGGTTATGTATTAACTTCATAAAAGCATGTTAAGTAATTTGCGATTAGTTTTATGATTTCCTATTGATATTTCCTTGAAGTACGTCCTTCCCTTTTTGCAATTTTTATTATGTTCATATTGTTGGACGATTTTCAAAACTCTTTATTCAGGAGTGCGATGGATATGTTAGAATTTTTCCCTATTGTATGGTAACGTTAAATAAATTTGTCTCTAAATATATACATATAGATTAAATTTTCTTTTTATTCAAACTTCATGCTTTTCACATAATTGGAAACAATTTAGTGAGTAACTGAGTAACTGAGCTACATATAAACAATTTGTACCATTGACCGTTTTACACCATAGTAAATTAAGAAGAATCAGCAGTTTACAAATTCTTAGAAGACTCGACTTCATGTACGCAAGTGGAGATGTAACATATCCAGCTACAATATCCTGTATTAGTAGGTTGGCAAATTTGTTGCCAGAGACACAACAAGTTCTTTATATACTACATCATAAAATACTTCTAATATCCATTGCTTAACCGAGCGACAGCTGCTAATCGTGCTTATAATGTCAATATTTCTATGCAAACTTTATGCTTTTATTTAAATTTGCGTCACCATGCTATGTCGTTTGCAATGAAGTTACAGTTAATTATATCACGAGCGAATCTAGCGGTGGATAGTAAAATAAAGTAATTATATACAATCAACATAATTAATTAATTATGTACGTAGAATTCCACGGTCACAGTAGATATCTTCAGGTTTTCCGGGATAAAACCCTGCACTGGTTTATCTTTTTTTCAACATTTCGTCCACCATTTCTGAGGACATTATCAAGCCATATAGATAAAGACTTAATTTTAATTAATGCAACGTCTGCATACATGAAGAATATGTCGACTTAACAGCTAAAGGTTTATTAGCATTTTTTGTCCAGACTAGTAATTAGGTAGGATGTCATTTTTTTGTTTAGAGTAGCATTAGAAACATTTTTTCAATCGTAGCATTTCTTAATGAACTACCAAATTTGCTAAAAGCAACCGAAATATGTTTTTTTAGAATTATATGTCCTAAGAATGTGTCCATCGTATGCCTTTCAGAAAAGTGAAAACAATTTCTTTATGTTCGAGAGTCCTTAACCTGGCCATAAGGGCTACCGGTACATTATACATCGTAGTAACAATTTTCTAAGAAGGCTTAATATATTCTGCTAAATTTTTATATATGTAGCTTCCTTCAGAAATAGTACTTATAAAAATTTGTATGATATATTGAAATGTACAGCTAAGGATGCTGTCTCGTGTCATAATCATAAGCTGAATAAAAATTGCCTCCAGCAAACAAAATTCTAGTCACAGTCTTTCTTGAAATATGAAAAAGCTTCTAGAGTCTACACCCTAATCACAAAATATTACAGTACACCTGTTGTTAGTGTATGCCAATCCGTAACAAACCATTACCAGAACTCTCCAAGATACAATACATTTCAAGCTCTTTAATACATAGTTTGTCTTATTTGAGTTTCTTATACGTTTCATTAAAATGATAAGACCGCCTGGTATATTCATCTGTATATACTGCGAAGAGGTTGAATTATTTGCAGTCACAGCAGTAGAGACTGAGAACTCTAAGTGATGAATTCTAAAAGCTATATATGTGGTTTATTCAAAATTCAAATTCAACCTATTATTGAAACAACAATCTTAAAATTTCTTGAAGGCATTATTTGCTTTCTGCTCCACAGCAGTCATTATTTTACACCAATGACGTGCCTACAGCTATTACCCATGGTAGATCTTTAAACTAAATCAATAATAGTACTGGACCTAGAACACTACTTTGAGGAATGCTAATTTTGTACAATGCTCTAACGAAAAGGCAAACGGAACTCCTGCAACTATTTTTCTATCAGTCAAACAAGACAGTCAACACCAGGCAATATTTCCAGAATATAAGCCGTATCAAAGGGTTTAGATAAGTCAAACAATAAACCTAATGCCGTATGTATCCTACCTATTATCTATAACACAGTCAAATAGAGAGACTATAGTAGCACAAATGGAGTAATTTGGCTTAAAATCATGTTGTGACTTTGACAAAGTGTTAAATTTTGATACAAATTTATAAATCCTATTGTACAGTGTGTTTTTTAGTATTTTAGAAAAACAAGTTAATAAAGACGCCAGTCTATATCTTTTAAAATTATTTATAAATTGACACCTTCAAGTAATTTGAAATAATACTAGTTTCAAAGAAACAATTTATAATATGAACCGCAATATTAGCAATAAAAATAATACCTTTTTTCTATCAGTAGAAATGTTTTTTAAGAGTAAGACACGACATAATAGATATTAAGGTTCGGTAAAACTATTCATACATTTTAAACAATTATGTTACTTTACAAGTATATATTGTAATCCCACTATATCAATACACATTGGGGAATGAATGCAATCTCATTATGGTGGCGAGTATTGAATTTTATTATTACAAGTTTATAGACAGAAGCGTTCGAGAACCTGTGAATATCATCTACGGGAAATCAATAATACTAGTACTAACGTCCGTGCCTTAATTGTAGTGGTTCTGTTTGAAACATAGCAACTATTTTTGTTTTATTATACATGTTATTGAATTATGAATGCAAATTGTATTTCTACAGATATTTCTTGTATGTTTTTTTTTATTTATTTTTTATAGGCATCTGCGGGATTAAAGCCCATATACCATAATCTTAATTTTAAGCAATCCATGATATTCTATATTTCAAATCGAAACACCAGCGTCCATCGAAATAGTACCTGGTACATCCCTTTTAAGTTATATCTTAACAAAGAAATGATATCTATCGGCAAATGTATGCCAAAAAATTCGCACCATAAGACCGTGTCAATCCATTTATCTTAAACAAATGGGCAGGATACAGTCCATGTCCGAACTTGAACCTCCCCACTGTAGAATAACCGAACGGAGGCACACTGCAACCCTTATGCAAAGGTCTAATATCAATAGATAGATGTATTCTTGCGTACTGCGTTATTCTTTCAGTATGGGATTGTCTTCCAATAGTTTTCCCTCTGGTATGGTTCGATATGGTCACAAAATATACCTAATCTCAGTATATTGAATTGTGTTCCTGAATTTAAAGCTGCTAGCTAACGTAACAACAGCATATATATCTCATCTGCTCTTTTCAAGATACTATGTCATCAGAAACCAAGAAAATAAAAAAATACACATTTAAAGTGTTAAAATTTTAGGTTCAGAAATGAGTACATATTATGATGTTTTTTGGATATGGAAAATTAGACACGTGATACATTTAATATATACAAAATATAGTAGCTGTAGAAAATGTATGCGGATCGAATTAAAATATTTTATAAATCACTATAATAGCAACATTAAATATTCAAGGCTCAAGGCTTAAAGTGATCTAATTATGAAGCAATTTAACATCAAGGGTTTGGAGTAATATTCGTCAATGGTATGCTTTCACGTGTAAACTATTACAATAGACACTTAATACACAATACTGTATTGCAAATAGCGATACGAAAAATTATATTCTTTTGTGATAATTTGTTACTAGAAATAAGTTTTACGAAATATGTGAAATATCGACTTAAACTATAAAATAATACTCTTGTTAGGAAAACCTGTCAGATTGAAAACACGTTAGTATCAAAAGGGAGGGGTATATTTTGTGACATTATGTATAACACTTATCGTATTTTGCACTAAATATCTTACAATGAGGGGTATTTAGTTGTTTATAAAGTCACTCGACGTCTTTAAGGTTTAATACATTATCGTGCAGTCTAGAGTTGGACCTTTAGAAGACATTGTGTATTTCAAGGAAAAAATATCGAGAGTCTAAATTATAACCGGCATAGGAAGCAATGTTTTAACATGGCAGGAAAAAGTTAATTTAGAATCGAATATTTCTGTTAAGTTCCTAATAGATGGAACTCATTCAAGCAAGTACTTACTCAAATAATAGGTAAATATAATCACTGCATCATGGCGACTGGAAGATAATACAACATATCAAAACAAGCAAGCCAAAGTTGGCCTACCAAGTAATAACTGACAGTTTATCTCAGTGACATATTTATAGTGCATGCCCTTTATTTTCGGAAAAAAACTTAAGATCTTAGGTTACCAGTAAAACAAGGGCTTAACTTGTAAAACTTACTCGCATCCTACGATCAGAGAGATATTAGTCAAGAAATATTCAAGTTAACTATCTTCCTAAAACGTGATCATGTAGAAAGTTTGTGATTTAAAGCGATATAACCAAGGCTGGATAGCAGATTTAATTAAAATCCTTGTTCAAAATCACGATTCCTAGTCTGTAAACGCCATCTTTCCCTATTTCTTGCACTTCGAACTGTTTGATGATGGTGCTGTTGGCGACCGCATATATTTCGTCCGTCCATGTCTTGGAAGATCTTCTAGGCTTACAGCATTCTGACGTTTAATCTAGCCGTTGACACTTAATATGCGTTGTTTTACAGTTTGTAATAGGTACTGTAGCTCTCCAGTTTTATTCTGTATTGAAATTTATGTCTTGAGCTTTCAAGGTTGGATCCTACTACATGATATATAACATGCTATATACGTGATTATATACATACTACGAATAAGTGGGCGAAATCCTGAACGAAAAATATCTAGCAAAATGTTACCCATCAATATGTTAGAAGAAATTAAAGATCCAGCTTCCTTATATAAACAAACCAATCAAGGGATATTTCATAAAAATTAAAACAAAAGAGCCAGTAAGTTAATTTAACACCTGAAAATTGTTTGTATTTTAACTGAAACACATTAAAAAAGGAAGTTCCTGCAAGTTATAAAGTGATCGTCGCTGGAGGATATAAAACGCTCTCGTTCTAGTTCAATTATTTCACTTATTTAGTTAGTGGTGGTGATTTTCACTTTTATTATTATTAATAAAGGCATATCACAATGATCTATCTACATCTGAGGCTTGGGGGGGGCATAGGTCAATTGGAAGATGGACGAATATAGCAACTAAATTTCTTTAAGTGAGCCAAAGTGTAAATTCTCAAGTTTGGTATCGATGTTTGATACATTTGGCGAAGACAAGGACAGGTCAGCAAGCATCAACAAGCATAGTTGAAAACCTTCGTCCCTATTTATGTTGTTGGGACGATTTTAAACCTCAATGGCTTCTTGGAATTTTCTGGGAAAGTTTGACGGCTCCCGAGCAAAGGCTTTAGTATCTTGGAACATAATGGTGTGATCAATTTCATGCCAATGTTCAGCCATGGCTGACTGAATAATATGACCAAGGCGAGTACAGCATTCGTGCTCCTTTTTACGATTAGCAATAATACGCTTAGTTTATCCAATGTAGTGTGAAAAGATTTCTGTACTTATTCGTAGGCATACATTTTATACTTTATAAACTTTGCAATAAACTTTCAAATTAAACGGAAAAAATGTATTTATAATCTATGCTCATCTGAAGATTATCAAGAATTCCTGACGTTCAAAATGTCATTTATACTTTTTGTGCAACCACAATTAAACTACACAACACATTATAAACCAATGGCGAAATTAACCATACAAATAGAAAACGCGTCACAGTAACAGGTCAAATCTAGAACAGTTCACACATTTTAAAATAGGTACACCATACAAGAAAAAAACTCGCCAGGAAGCAAAACACGACATTGAAAAATCACAAAACAAACCCAAAAACGGCGATCGAGAAAATAAATGAACGCATGACCATCGGTCGATAGACGTACCGTGCATATTTAACCTTCAATACTAGGCAACAGTGTGGAAAGTCACGTACTTAAAATACACCCAAAAAATTATTACAAAATGGAGCAATTATGTTATCCATTAGGTAACTACTGAGAGTAGGCGTTAGACACAATTCACCCTATTTCCATTAGTATATCAATGGGAACATGAATAAAAAATACCCGGCAGATAATAAGTCGAATAATTAAAAAACAACCAAAGCCTGAAAATATACATGCACCACACATACAGGACTTCATCGGAGAAAAACTAAGTGAATGAGATCTTGCTGAAGTTATCAGTAGTTGGGTTCAATGTCAAGAATATTGACATAGTCAAAGTAAAGGGAGTGATCAATACCACTACAGTATAAAGCCAATCCACAGAAATTGGGGCGGTGAAGTAAATTCGACTTGTGGGGGGCAAGACGCTATTTCAGTCGCGTGCTGGTGTGTCAAACAGAAGATATCTCGTAACCACTCTAGGGAAGCCTATAAATAACACTGCTTTTACTCATGGCAGAAAGTATGTTTTTCAAAGACGTGAAAATACCCTTAACAAGTGAGACATTCCTGTCAGCATTTCGAACATTCCATGAAAAGTCGCTTTGTGATAGGAGTTAGTTCTTTGACATATGGAAAACTCAAAAAAATTAATATTAAGTCATTCAGTAGAATGACCCATAAGCACCTGTGGTACATGTTCAGGTAGACGTGGCGTGGAAAACAAAAGTTTAGATAATAACGACCGAGGATAAGAATTTTTTACAAAAATATCTAACAAACTGGACAGGTTTTAGTTTCTAAGAGACAGATGACAAATCGACTCTTCTCTTTTTCATGCAAAGTACCATGTTAATTTTGTGTCTGATGGAGTGATACGAATTAAATCGAAAGTATCGGTCAGAGCTACAGCCGTTCTTGTACCAATCCAATTTTATGGTGCAATCCTCTCTAATAATTATAGTACCGAGGAATGACTCTAAGTTTTTTAATTCACTTTCCATAGTAAGTTTTAGATGTGGGTTGAACGTACTACAAATGTCAAGGGGTGAGGTTCTTTCCTCTATACAGGCAATAATGTCATCGACATACTGAAATAAAGAAAAAACTAAGAATAAAAGGCAGTTTGTCTACCTCAAATTTTAGTTAACTTCTCATGACGATTTCTATTATTATATGAGACAAACTTGAATGAATGGGCACACCCCATAACTGTTTGTAGAAAACTCCTTGGAAAGAAAAGTAAGAAGGATCAACTAAACAAACTAAATGCTTCCAAAATGGACATTTTATGTAGTGACTAATGAGAACTGATTAACTACCAATAACTACCATAAAC